>OZ023337.1:30775280-30900280 GCA_964007535.1 Brachyptera risi
ATTGTAGGAACCATCCCGGCATGAGCCTAGGCTACAGAGGGGAGACCACGAAAAAAGAACGTAAATATGGACTGTGGCGGGGATCGAACCGGGTCCGAAATGCCTCCCGGATCACATTAAGCTAGTGTGGTAACCACTGCGCTGCATGTGCCGGTAGTTTGTGTTTATATATATATATATATATATATATATATATATATATATATATATATATATATATATATATATATATGTATATGTATGGATATATATAATTTTTTTTCCCTGTATATTCAACTCCTTGCATACGATCCAACATCGTGATATAGAAAACACATATATTTAATACCTTTAAGATTATGTAAGTTATCACTTCTTAACTCATACCGCATACACCTAATTGCCAAAAATATACAGCTCAAGATATACGTTTGGCAATTATGTGATAGAAGTTTACCAATTCTCACTTATTACATCTTGGAGGAATCAAAAGCATCTCAAAAAACAAAATTCGAAAATCAAAATCAAAATTATAATTTTGATATCGCATATTGTTTCAAAAATATAACTAAGAAATTGATATTTGGTCAAATCGACTCCCGTGGACTTTTAATGGGCACAGTGCCTGAATTACAAACGTGGAGTAGCTCTAACTGGCAGTTTTGAAGTTGCTAACACCATGGTTACCTATTCTATTCGTTTGTACCAATACCGAATTTTTTTTTATGAATCCAGATTGAGGTTAAAGCTGAAGAAAGAACTTGTTTTTGATATTGTAATTTTGGCTTCAAGAGGTTCGATTAATACTCTAAGAAATCATCCGCACAATTATCAATTTTTTTGTGTGATAATGTTCTATTTTTTAAAGGTTTCTTCTTTGTAAGAACCTCAAATATTCAACTTTGATCCATTTTCCTCAGTTATACACTCGATGTTTTATTAGTTCAGTTCAATTTTCTAAGCATATACGGTTATTATTTTTCATTTAAATTTTCAATCTCTCACTCACTTTTTCCACTTATTCAACTATATTTCATTCATATATATATATATATATATATATATATATATATATATATATATATATATATATATATATATATTTATATATATATATATATATATATATATATATATATATATATACATATACATATATATATATATATATATATATATATATATATATATATATATATATATAAATATATATATATATAAATATATATATATATATATATATATATATATATATATATATATATATATATATATATATATATATATGTGAATATATATATGTATATATATATACATATATATATATATATATATATATATATATATATATATATATATATATATATATACATATATATATATATATATATATATATATATATATATACATATATATATATATATATATATATATATATATATATATATATATATATATATATATACATATATATACATATATATATATATATATATATATATATATATATATATATATATATATATATATATATATACATATATATATATATATATATATATATATATATATATATATATATATATACATATACGTATATGTATATATATATATATATATATATATATCTATATATATATATATATATATATATATATATATATATATATATATATATATATATATATATATATATATATATATATATATAATATCAACAGTTGTATTTTATATTGATAATCATCCTGTAAACGTTTTGATAAGCCATGGACCAATGAAGGTTTTTTATATAAAGGATAACAGGATCTTTTATACCGGACCATAGTGTGACGATAAGGGAAAATGTATTGGAACAGGCCTTGAAAAATTAGGTGAAATGTGACTAAACTTGGTACAACAGAACACTTTTATTCGACAAGATGAATCATCAGACAGTATTTTTATACAAACAATAAAAAAGTACAAATCATTCAACAAAACGTAGACAGGCAAAGTACAACGAATAAATATTTTCCACAAAATAACATGTGACATTTTAGTATAAAAATAGTTGAAAACTAATTATTGGGAGAGTGAGATATTAGATTGGATACAAGGGTATGCCAACTATAATTCAGATTGAGAACTAATCAAAATAATTGATATAAATTAGCCAATCAATTCTTTGAACCATCAATTATTTTTGTGATTTTCTGAACGGTGATGAGATATACTAGGAAAACGCGGGATGCGCGTTGTGAGATGAGCTTAGAAGTATGGCAATCTAGAATGAAAAATAACTTGTCAGCTCAATTTACATCTACAAACCTTGACTTACTTCAAACGTTCAAAAACCTCACCTGCAACTTGTTGATATTTATAGTAACCTGCAACCTGTCGCATAAACACTTTGCAAAACCAATTGATCCAAATATTCAATAAAATGTACACGTTTATTGCGTTTTCTTCATTATTTCTCATTCGATTGTTGTAAAAATCTCTGAAAAGGTGTATAAAAGCTTTTGAAAAATTCTTGTTTTTACAAGTATTTTTCCTCCAGGTTATTCTTATGAGGATTTTCC
The DNA here is from genome assembly GCA_964007535.1 of Brachyptera risi. Lineage (NCBI taxonomy): Eukaryota > Metazoa > Arthropoda > Insecta > Plecoptera > Taeniopterygidae > Brachyptera > Brachyptera risi. The sequence continues at coordinate 30,777,822 of OZ023337.1, forward strand.
AAACTTTCCGATTATTTTCCGGAAAAACCTTCCGACCGATTCCTCTGAATAGCAATCCCAACCTATTCTGGTATGACACCAACATTCAGAAAAAGTTTCAAGTTGATTGATTCATTTCTCTGACCTGTATGCCGCGTACATAATTACAAAAAAAAAAAAAAAAAAAAAAAAAAAACATAAAAACGAAGGCCATTTTTTTTCAGGGTGTGAAATGGAAAACTTTGCTACGCTCATCTAAAAAGTTCCAATACTACTGCTGATACTTATTCTGATACTAATTCTGATACTAATTCTGATAATAATTCTGATACCAATTCTGAAACTTATTGTGATACTACCGGTAGGCCTAAATAGATCTTTTCAACATTTTCAATATGTGGTAGGCTTATACTAGAGACGATAAAGTAGTTCTACATTCTGTATGCTACTTGATCGACTCCGTCTATACATAAGAAATATTAAACTGAATTGAACAATATTGATAAAAATGTAAGAAACGTATCCAAAGTTGATAAGTTCAACTCATGTATAATTTCCGACGCCAATAGACCTCATTCATCAGTACAGTACGTCGTTCAACTTAAAATAAATAGATCAATTCGAATAATTTCGAAAGAATTGACCAATATAGATGGGCGTGACTTATACGAAGCAGGGGAAATTTTAGATACCTTGATTGGTTATTTTCCTATTTTCCCCTGCTTCACTGTCCACGTGATTGGTTTCTATATTTAGTGACATCACGAGGGCGGACGATCTACATCGGTCAATTAAAGAGATCTTTATTTCTGTTGTATCAGATTTTGTATATCAATTCCATATACGTTTCAAACCTAACAAATCATTTCACGGATGTGAATTTAAATATTTAAATACAAAAATAAAATGAACGTAAAATTGACTTTGTTTATAAATACTAGGAAAACGCGGGATTTGCGTTGTGAGATGAGCTTAGAAGTATGGAAATCTAGCATGAAAAATATTTCATCAGATCATTGTACATTTACGGACCTTGGATTACATTCAAACGTTCAAAAACCTTACATGCAACTTGTTGATATTTATAGTGCTGCAACCTGTCGCTTTTACACTTTGCAAAACCAATTGATCCAAATATTCAATAAAATGTATACTTTTATTGCGTTTTCTTTGTTATTCTCATCCGAATGTTGTGAAAGTCACTGAAAATATCCGTAATTATGTTTTCCATATTCAGTGAAAATGTTTAAGTTTTTGAAAATTTTCCACATTTCAAGTATTTTCCATACGTGTTATTCTTATGAGGATTTCTAAAACTTTCCGAATTTTTTCCGGAAAAAACCTTCCGACCGATTTTTCTGAAAACCAATCCTAACCCAGTCTGGTATGACAAAAATATGTAAAAAAAAGTTTCAAGTCGTTATATAGGTATTTTTTTCCTGACCTGTTTGCCGCGTACAAAATTAAAAAAAAAACCAATCCCATTTTATTTTTCGGTATATGTGAAATAGAATCTTTTCTACGCTCATCTAACAATAATTTTCAACACATATTTTCATTTATTTAAGAAGAAAGTGGGCCTATATTATTAGGCACAGTGCCAACTAGAGTGCCGACATCGAGAGAGCGCATGCCTATACTGTACACTTGATTTAAAATGCTCATGAAGCAAAACATCGGTTGATAATAGTAAACACTGATGAATAGAAAGACGTATACTTCTCCGACATTGACTGTACATGAACGACCAGAAACACTGACAAGTATATATTCCTGAAAAAAAAATAAAAACATAAAATGGTTGTCTATGAGGTTGCGGTAATTATTAAAGGACATCACAACCCTGAAACTACATTTTAAAGAATATTGACGATATTTATTTCCAAAATTAAAAAAAAACTCATAATACAATAAAATTGTCTCTATTTTTGTTACAAACCACAAAAAATGTCGATATTCAGATATTTAGTACATCTACTCTTCCATGAAAAATTTCAATTCCATCTCAATTTCTGAAATTATAATTGATTCATTTGTCCTCCAGGACCCGCCTTTTTTCCTAGTTGTGACGTAGACATTACTTGATTTTGTTCATGTTTCTATACAGAATCGCTAATGCCCACGTCATGACTCATGATCTCTGGAGGACATTTTTTTTTAATTTCTGAAATTGAGATGTAAATTTCTAGTTTTCTTTAAAATTAAGGAAATAAATATCGTAATCATTCATTGAAATCTAGTTTCAAGGATACGATGTCCTTTAAAAATGCAGCAAGTTTAGGCAGTTTTTACAGCTATAAAGTTGGTAAACAACATTTTTCTTGTTGATACGAATTAGCCCAACCAGAATGCGCATTTGAGCGCTGTGGCTGTGAATAACTTTACTTTCAAGCTTTGTTAATTGGTTTGCTTTTCAAGTTGATTAACTCCTCTTCGCTCTCGAAACTCCGATATTTCTCGTCGACACCGTCGACCGGCTGTTTGCCAAGACGAATGCGTACCTGGAAGTAAAAAAAATAAAACATTTCAAAAATAATATCAAAAGGTTAACACATTTTTTTTTTGTATCAACATCGATTATTGATAATATATTGTAGCTTGGAATTAATTATTCAATGACATCATTAATACGGTTGCCAATTTCATTTCTCATTGATAGTTTTGTTTGTATTTTCACAACTCATTTGTTTTAAAATATTGACTCGAGTAACAATTTTTTTTTCATCATGACATAAAATGTTTATGGATGACATGGAGATCCTTTTTCATTCAATATTGTTAGACGAGCTTTAGCGAGGATTCAATTTGACATACTTAAAAAAATTGGTGTCCGTTTTTATGTTTTTTTTTGTGTGTGTGTGTTTTTTTGTCGGTTCTCCACAGGTCAAGCGGCTACAGCTATCAACTTCAAACTTTTTTTCACCATGGTTCCTCATCTAACTTAGATCTGTATAGTTTTGTGGCATTATCGGATGATAACTTTTGTTTTTATGAATTTTAGAAATTTCAAAAATACTCATTAGAATAACACGTCGGAAAAAAAATTAAAATATTTTTATTTTCCAAAAAAAAATGAAATTTTGTGTGAAGTTGAATTACATTTTGATACACATTTCTGGAAATTCTCAGCATGATTGGGTCAGCCATTTTGAAGAAAAACATGAAATGTGCTAAATTGGTACCACTCGAAGCCGTTTTTACCCATTTATAATTTAAATGTCACCCAATTGGCGAATGTGGGAGATGGTTCGACAAAGAAGTCGACATACTATTACTTTCCGCTCGTCTAACAACGCGTAGTTTTCCTAGTTTATTATCATTCCTTTGAAGAGTACTAGGAAAACGCGGGATGCGCGTAGTTAGACGAGCTTAGGGGTATAGAAATCTAGAATGAAAAATAATTTGTCAACCCAATCTACATCTACAGACCTTGGATCACTCCAAACGTTCAAAAACCTTACGAGAATCAGTTATGTCACGGCCTTCCTCTTCATTCATTTCAATCGTTTTGAATTAATTGTTTTTTTGTCGGTTCTCCACAGGTCAAACGGCTACAGTTATCAACTTCAAACTTTTTTTTATCATGGTTCCTCATTTAACTTAGATCTGTATAGTTTTGTGGCATTATCGGGTGATAACTTTTATTTTTATGAATTTTAGAAATTTCAAAAATACCCATTAGAATAACACAGCGGAAAAAAAAATATTTTCATTTTAAAAAGAAATGAAATTTTGTGTGAAATTGAATTACATCTTGATACACATTTCTGGAAGTTCTCAGCTTGATCGGGTCAGCCATTTTGAAGAAAAAACATGAAATGTGCTAAATTGGTACCACTCGAAGCCGTTTTTACCCATTTATAACTTGAATGTCACCCAAATGGCGAATTTAGGAAGAAGTTTGGCAAAGAAATCGACATACTATTACTTTCCGCTCGTCCAACAACGCGTATATAGCGTTTTCCTAGTTTACTATAATTTGAGAAGCAAAAATTCTAATCCTTCCACAATAATTGATGGATTTGTGTGAAATTCTCAGGATATGCTCAAGATGCAATCAATAACAAATTGAAGGATAGGTTTCTCCACTTTTTTATTTTCCCACTTGCACATAAATAAAAGGTAAACAGATGCGCTGCTGCAAAAACAAAACCATTTTTGTTTCTTCCTTCGTGTCTCAAATAAGAATGATTTTGGAAAAAGTGATGCATAGATTTAAACCTTAGAGTGCTGTGAACAATTGAAAAAAAAATTGAAAAAAATCAACTGGACGCGTGTTCGTACGCGGTAATGCCACATCTCATAAAGCAATTTCTCCATGACTGCGGCCAAATGTATAATGTTTACTAAGTACTCACTGTCTGCTGAGAATCAGGACGGCCAGTGACGTCATGATCGACCTCATGCGATGTATCAACAGTCGAGTTACGACTAGTATCGATAGTCGAACTCCGATGATTCGACATGTTTCGCAGGCGAGTCGTCAAAGAAATGCTGTTGGTCGTGTCAGACTTGGAATTCTCCGAGCGTTTTGGCGTTTTTAAAAACTCTGGTATTTGATACTTCTTACCAAATACTTTTTCCCATATTGCCGATGCGATCGTTCGCTTACAGTCGAACATCACGAATATGAAAGCTCCTTGGAGACCGTTCGATATGATGAATGGATACCATAGAATCGGAACATACGCTAATGCAGCTACGAATCCGAATATCCATGTTAGTCCCATTATTGTGAACAACTTCACATAAAGATATAATCTTATTTGGTCTTTATCTCCAGACAAGGTCTTGATAGGTGATTTCTCCACATTTTTAACCTCACCCAGGACGCTATTACGTGATTTCGCCTGCAACAATTCTTCTCTATTCTTGTTTTTTATATAACTCGTACTTTCCTTTTTCTGCTGTATTATTTTCCTAACCGTTGTCGTGAAAAAGAACATGTTCACTATCAGTATGATGATGACAGGTAATGCCAGGAATATTCCGAGACCTAAAGGGCTTCCAAACCAACAGTTATCGTAGATTATTTCGCCACTTTTCACGTTCGGCCTAGCGTAGTTGGGTCGAGCAAATTGTGGTAGTATTTCTTTCAAATCCATGAGCATCGAGAGGAGAATGATGAGAGCAGGAGTACCCCAAGCGTACACGGCATACTTCCGGTGAAGTCTGATCGGGCTCAGACCGTGCATAGCTTTGCGAAACTTCCGCCAGATGTCGAAACCCATCACGTTCATCCAGAAGAAAGAGGCGAGGAAGAAATAGTGAATCAACATGGCGATGGTTCTGCAGACACCACGTGAAACCTTGACAACGGGATGAACGCCCAGCAGGAACACAAGTTGGGCAAACAACAATGCACAGCTTAACGCTAGGAGATTCTTCCCAGGAAGATTTCGCAGTTTAGAAATCAACGAGTAGGCAATGATGTGAAGGCAAATGCATATGATGGATATTGATAGACAGATTACAGTTAGAATACCTTCGGCACGTTCGGAAAATATAAGAGAGGACTTTTCGAAAATCATACAAACCCAAGCTGTGCCATCGATTAAAATTCCAAAGAAACCCGCATCGAAAACACGATTGTGGTAATCGGAGCTCTCGAAATCCAACTTCAAAGAACCATTCGGTAGAAGTTCGTATTGATTTTCAACCAATTTAACTCTCGGACACGAAGCATTGATGTTGGAATCGTTATTAGTTTCTGTATAAATACATTGATTGTTGATGAATTTATATCCTTTATTGCAGATATCATCTAAAGGTTGACACCTTTTGTGTATCGCATCATAAATACCGTAAGGTGGCGAACAAAGTTTGGAATTCTCATTCCACGATTCTTCTCCTTTGAAATTCCAATCGAATTCCATCACCATTGACAACGACGGTAAATTCATTGCATTGATTCTAATTTTCGGTTGAATAGGAGGACTTCTCATTGGTAAGGGCTGCCAACACATGAATTTATCTACTGGTACGCTATTACATAGTGCGCAATAGTGGTTCTTGTAGACGTCTTGGAGTATTCGCATGATGTAGTTGGCAAACGAGTAACATTTGTGGGCGACATCTTGGTCTGTCCAGTCTGACGGACATGAGTCCGTTAGTGCGATACATGGACGATATACTCCTGGTAAGAACTCGGTCATTTCTCGCGGGATTTTGTCTTGTCTCCATTGCTCAGGCGTTACTTGGAGCGTGCAGTTGAAAGTCTCGTTTTCGTTTTCTTGCCATTCCCAAGCCAGATTTTCTCTCTGGTATATGGCATTGGGTAACAACTGGAATAGAAGATGATAACGAAATAGATGAGTGTGTTAATATACAATATAGGAGCATGAACAGAAATTATGTTGAGTCAGGTTAGGTTATATGTTAGGTTGGTTGAGTTGGGTCGAGGTGTTGATGAATGTTTCAAGCATACGGAGGGAGCGACGAAGAAAGAGAAAAGTAAGAGAAGTAGATAAGGAATGAATTCCTTCCATATGAGTTCTAGTTGTTTTTTCTTCGAGGTTAGTGGAAATTGAGCTTTCTAATTGAGGCTACTAGGATGCAGGTCATTATTTGACACTCTTGAAACAAGTTTCAAGTCTATAAGCTAGGAAATGGCAGGAAACCGCGTTGTGAGATGAGCTCAGAAGTGTGGAAATCCAGAATGAAAAATATTCTGTCAGTTCAATCTACAGCTACAGACCTTGGGGTAATTCAATTGTTTAAAAACCCTACCTGCCAACTGTTGATATTCATAGTACTACATGTTATCCCAATATTCAGTGCTTACTTTTATTGCGATTTCTCCGTTATTTCTCATTCGATTGTTGAGAAAATCACTGATAAATATGTATGATAGTTAGTGTCATGTTTGATAAGAAGTTTAGCGCTTTTGAAGAAGTTTTTTTCTCAAGTATTTTCCCTCTGGGTTATTCTTATGGGGATTTTCCAAACTTTCCGTTTTTTTTACGGGAGAATTTTTCAACCAATATTTTCGAAAAACAATCCCAACCTATTCTGGTTTCACACCAATGTGCAGTAAAATGTTTCAAGTCGATTGGTTTTGTTTCCTAATCTGTATGCCGCGTACAAGATTACAAGAAAAACGGAGATTAATTTTTTCACTGAGAGGAAATCATTTATTTTAGATTGTTGTTCATCTTAACCATGAATGATCATGAAGGTCCAGCTTACTATAAATTTGAAATTGTAATTGCCGGAAGTAAAAATGAGTTATACAATTATGGTAATAAAATCAGAAACTTAATTGGTGAAAATAAAATGAGAATTATAATTGGAATTTGATTTCAAGTTGATTGGGAAACGCTGAAGAGATGATTGTGGAGAATATGTGACGGATCACGTAAAACACGGCATACACGATCAACATAACCTGTCAACATGTTGATATCAACATATTGATGAGATAATAGAGCATGTTCAATTCTTGGCAATATGTTGACGGCAGGCATCAACATATTGCCGTCGTGTATGAGCAAGATCAGAAATACGGGTTATCTACTAGCTGTCAATATGTTGAGTCCACTTGTTGACGGGTAAATGTTGATCGCGTATGGCGTGCTTAAAAGACCATTTCTTGAATAAATGATTTCGATAATCATATGATTTCAAAAAAGTAATGAAGAATGTGGGAATAGCTGCCCTTGCTCCAAGAAGGAGTCCTGTAACGTCCCAGTATTTCTCAGGAATTCCATAACGTTTCGTGAGGTCAGGAGTACAGGGACGATACAGCTCCTTCGCATCAATATCTTCCGCGTGATCTTTTTCTTTTTACGATCTTTATCGTGCTTTTTCTGAAAATCAAAGCAATATAAAGGAAGTTTTCGCTACGCTTCTCTCATTACTCACCTCTCGTATACTGTCTTCCTCGATCATATAGTCTCTGCTACATACTAACGTAGCATTGATAGGTGCCAGATGATTGGCTACTCCATGGCACAAGGCGCAGTAAACGTTCTGATACCAGACTCCAGATTCCTGGTCCATCCGGGCGATGTCGAGCATGTAGTTCAATGTGTTATCGACTGGGTAGCTCAGTCGGGAACAGTAGCCGGAGTATTTGTGACCCTCCGGGCATTTCGTCACCATGTAGATCAGCTACGGGCAGAAACAATTCATCGCATCAAAATCAGAATGGATCAATTGACGACTCGAAATGGGCGTGACTTTACCAATCGGCTTTCTACTTCTATATCACTTGAGGTCATTCAGATACAACACCCTGATTGGATATTTGAATCACGATGTAGTGATACCAACCTATTTTTATCATAATATATAAAGAAGGTGTTCCGACTCACATACTGATAACATGGAAGGCATTTGTGGTTTCTTGTGGTCAATTCAGAACCAATCGTACCGATTGCCTATCGCGATCTGGCGGATTCCATTGCGAACTAGATGTAGATAAGAGTGGCTACGGTACCGGTGGCATTGTTGAACTAACAAAATCTATAAGTTTCGTAAAAAACAAATGCAACTACTAACATTTTAATTCTATACTTAGCCGTGTATAATAGCATTGTTGAGTATTGTTGTTTCAGATAGTTCGATATAAAAGTGATAGTTGCGCTACAGGCAATCGGGACCCTGAACTCGGGAATTGACCCCGTAAATATTTTATTTTTAAGACCCGAGTTGGCACACCTTCTTTATATTATGATACAATAGGTTGGTATCACTTCATCATGGTTGAATTTCACCTCAGTTCTGACAGCTCTGTTGATTGGATGTTATGATTTGTGACGTCAATGGGGCGGAGACTGCGAGACGTCAACTGTTCATGATGAAATCAGAGTATGGGAACGGATGATAGATATACTACAAATACGATATTGAGACAGGTGTTCAAGTGGCTAGCACACTGAACCGTTAATCAGTTGAACGGGGGGTTTGATTTCCGCCATGGTCAACCATCCTGAAAAAGTTTTTTTGTTGTTTCCCTCTGCATTTCAGGTTGCTACTGGGATGGTTCCTTAACAACAGGCCACGACCGACTCCTTCTCACTATCCAAAATCCCCCAGTGAAGAAACAATCATCAGATGCTGTAGAACGAATTCATCGAAACATATCATGATGATCTCGTGATGTCACAAAATATAAAAACCAATCAAGTGGACAGAGAAGCAGGGGGAATAAGGAAATCACCAATCAAGATATCCTAAATTTCCCCTGCTTTGTATAGGTCACCCCCATCTACAATGGTCGATTGTTCATAATGAAATCAAAGTTATCGTTGATATACACAGAAAAAACTGGCTCCCAAGCCATTTCATTCACTAAAATGAATGATAATAATAATAATATGAATGATAATAATATGAAGATATTGAAATGGGATGAATGTATTATATGACCAATTTCTAGTACATGAGAAATACAATAACAATAACAGATAGTAAATATTATTCGAAGTATTTTCTGGCTGTGGTAAGAGTACAAGAGAACAGGGCACCACAAGGGCGATGTCATTGGTCTGGAGGGTGGAAATGTGTTCTCTGCGCAATGCCGATGATCACGTGGTGGAGTACAGGGCACCACAAGGGCGATGTCATTGGTCTGGAGGGTGGTAATATGTTCTCTGCGCAATGCCGATGATCACGTGGTGGAGGATAGTGCACCACAAGGGCGATGTCATTGGTCTGGAGGGTGGAAATGTGTTCTCTGCGCAATGCCGATGATCACGTGTTGGAGTACGGGGCACCACGAGGGCGATGTCATTGGTCTGGAGGGTGGAAAAGTGTTCTCTGCACAATGCCAATGATCACGTGTTGGAGTACAGGGCACCACGAGGGCGATGTCATTGGTCTGGAGGGTGGAAATGTGTTCTCTGCACAATGCCAATGATCACGTGGTGGAGGACAGTGCACCACAAGGGCGATGTCATTGGTCTGGAGGGTGGAAATATGTTCTCTGCGCAATGTCAATGATCACGTGTTGGAGTACAGGGCACCACAAGGGCGATGTCATTGGTCTAGAGGGTGGAAATGTGTTCTCTGCGCAATGCCGATGATCACGTGGTGGAGTACAGGGCACCACAAGGGCGATGTCATTGGTCTGGAGGGTGGAAATGTGTTCTCTGCGCAATGCCGATGATCACGTGGTGGAGTACAGGGCACCACAAGGGCAATGTCATTGGTCTGGAGGGTGGTAACGTGTTCTCTGCGCAATGCCGATGAACATGTGGTGGAGTACAGGGCACCACAAGGGCGATGTCATTGGTCTGGAGGGTGAAAATGTGTTCTCTGCGCAATGCCGATGATCACGTGGTGGAGTAAAGAGCACCACAAGGGCGATGTCATTGGTCTGGAGGGTGGAAATGTGTTCTCTGCGCAATGCCGATGATCACGTGGTGAAGGACAGGGCACCAAAAGGGCGATGTCATTAGTCTGGAGGGTGAAAATGTGTTCTATGCGCAATGCCGATGATCACGTGGTGGAGTACAGGGCACCGCAAGGGTGAAGTTGAAGGTCTGGAGAGTGAAATTATGCTCTTTTCTCAAGGACGATGATCACGTGGTGTTGCACAGGGCACCACAAGGGTGATGTTGAGGGTCTGAATGGTGAAATTGTGATCTTATCTCATGGATGATAATCACGTGGTGTTGTTCAGGGCTCCACAAGGGTGATGTTGAGGGTCTGGAGGGTGAAATTATGCTCTTTTCTCATGGACGATGATAACGTAGTGTTGTACAGAGCACCACAAGGGTGACGTTAGAGGTCTAGAAGCTGGAATTATGCTCTTTCCTCATGGACGATAATCACGTGGTGTTGCACAGGGCGCCACAGGGTGATACTGAGGGTCTAGAGGGTGGAACTAGGATCTTTTATCATGGACAATGATCACGTGGTGTTGTTCAGGGCACCACAAGGGTGATGTTGAGGGTCTGGAGGGTGAAATTATGCTCTTTCCTCATGGACGAAAATCACGTGGTGTTGCACAGGGCGCCACAAGGGTGATACTGAGGGTCTGGAGGGTGAAATTATGCACTTTTCTCATGGACGATAATCACGTGGTATTGATCAGGGCTCCACAAAGGTTGATGTTGAGGGTCTGGAGAGTGAAATTATGCTCTTTCCTCATGGACGACAATCACGTGGTGTTGCACAGGGCGCCACAAGGGTGATACTGAGGGTCTGGAGGGTGGAACTATGCTCTTTTCTCGAAGACGATGATCACGTGGTGTTGTTCAGGGCACCACAAGGAAAATGTTGAGAGTCTGGAGGGTGAAATTATGCTCTTTTCTCATGGACGATAATCACGTGGTGTTGTACAGGGCAGCACAAGGGTGATGTTGAGGGTCGGGGGGGTGAAATCATGCTCTTTTCCCAAGGACGATGATCACGTGGTGTTGTAGAGGGCACCACAAGGGTGATGTTGAGGGTCTGGAGGGTGAAATTATGCTCTTTTCACATCGACGATAATCACGTGGAGTTGTACAGGGCACCACAAGGGTGATGTTGAGGGTCTGTAGGGTGAAATTGCGCTCTTTTCTCATCGACGATAATCACGTGGTGTTGTACAGGGCTCCACAAGCTTGATGTTGAGGGTCTGAAGGGTGAAATTATGCTCTTTTCTCATCGACGATAATCACGTGGTGTTGTACAGGGCACCACAAGGGTGATGTTGAGGGTCTGTAGGGTGTTATTATGCTCTTTTCTCATCGACGATGATCACGTGGTGTTGTAGAGGGCATCAGAAGGGTGATGTTGAGGGTCTGGAGGGTGAAATTATATCCTTTTCTCATGGACGAAAATCACGTGGTGTTCTTCAGGGCTCCACAAGGGTGATGTTGAGGGTCGGGGGGGTGAAATTATGCTCTTTTCCCAAGGACGATGATCACGTGGTGTTGTAGAGGGCACCACAAGGGTGATGTTGAGGGTCTGGAGGGTGAAATTATGCTCTTTTCACATCGACGATAATCACGTGGTGTTGTACAGTGCACCACAAGGGTGATGTTGAGGGTCTGTAGGGTGAAATTGCGCTCTTTTCTCATCGACGATAATCACGTGGTGTTGTACAGGGCGACACAAGGGTGATGTTGAGGGTCTGTAGGGTGAAATTGCGCTCTTTTCTCATCGACGATATACACGTGGTGTTGTTCAGGGCTCCACAAGCTTGATGTTGAGGGTCTGAAGGGTGAAATTATGCTCTTTTCTCATCGACGATAATCACGTGGTGTTGTACAGGGCACCACAAGGGTGATGTTGAGGGTCTGTAGGGTGTTATTATGCTCTTTTCTCATCGACGATGATCACGTGGTGTTGTAGAGGGCATCAGAAGGGTGATGTTGAGGGTCTGGAGGGTGAAATTATATCCTTTTCTCATGGACGAAAATCACGTGGTGTTCTTCAGGGCTCCACAAGGGTGATGTTGAGGGTCGGGGGGGTGAAATTATGCTCTTTTCCCAAGGACGATGATCACGTGGTGTTGTAGAGGGCACCACAAGGGTGATGTTGAGGGTCTGGAGGGTGAAATTATGTCACTTATTCATGGACGAAAATCACGTGGTGTTGTTCAGGGCTCCACAAGGGTGATGTAAATGGTCAGGAGGGTGGAATTATGCTCTTTTAACATCGACGATAATCACGTGGTGTTGTACAGGGCACCACAAGGGTGATGTTCAGAGTCTGTAGGGTGAAGTTATGCTCTTTTCTCATCGACGATAATCACTTGGTGTTGTACAGGGCACCACAAGGGTGATGTTGAGGGTCTGGAGGGTGGAATTATGCTCTTTTCACATCGACGATGATCACGTAGTGTTGTACAGGGCACCACAAGGGTGATGTTGAGGGTCTGGAGGGTGGAATTATGCTCTTTTCACATCGACGATGGTCACGTAGTGTTGTACAGGGCACAACAAGAGTGATGTTGAGGGTCTGGAGGGTGAAATTATGCTCTTTTCTCATGGACGATGATCACGTGGTGTTGTTCAAAGCTCCACAAGGGTGATGTTGAGGGTCTGAAGGGTGAACTTATGCTCTTTTCTCAAGGACGATAATCACGTGGTGTTGTACAGGGCACCACAAGGGTGATGATGAGGGTCTGGAAGGTGAAATTATGCTCTTTCCTCATGGACGATAGACACGTGGTGTTGTTCAGTGCTCCACGAGGGTGATGTTGAGGGTCTGTAGGGTAAAGTTATGCTCTTTTCACACCGACGATAATCACGTGGTGTTGGTCAGGGAAAAGAAAGGGTGATGTTGATGGTTTGGAGGGTGAAATTATGGTCTCATCACAACGAAGACATTCACGTGGTGTTCTTCAGGGTGCCACAAGGGTGATGTTGATGGTCTGGAAGATAGAATTATGATCTTATCACAACAAAGACAATCACGTGGTTTTGTTCAGGGTGCCACAAGGGTGATGTTGATGGTCTGGAGTATGGAATTATTCTCTTACTACAACGAAGACATTCACGTGATGTTGTTGAGGGTGCCACAAGGGTGATGATGATGGTCTGGAGGGTGGAATTATGCTCCTATCACAACGAAGTTCATCACGTGGTGTTGTTCACGGGTCCACAAGGGTGATATTGAGGGTCTGGAGGGTAAAATTATGCTCTTATCACAACCAAGACAATCACACGGTGTTGTTCAGGGCGCCACAAGGGTGATGTTGAGGGTCTGGAGGGTGTTATGATGCTCTTATCACAACGACGACAATCACGTGGTGTTGTTCAGGGTGCCAGAAGGGTGTTGTTGAGGGTCTGGAGGGTGTAATGATGCTCTTATCACAACAGAGATAATCACGTTGTGTTTTTCAGGGCACCACAAGGGTGATGTTGATGGTCTGGAGGGTGAAAGTATGCTCTTTTCTCATGGACGATCATCACGTGGTTTTGTTCATGGCTTCACAAGGGCGATGTTGATGGTCTGTAGGGTGAAATTATGCTCTGATCACAACGAAGACATTCATGTGGTGTTGTTCAGGGCACCACAATGGTGATTTTGACGGTCTGGAGGGTGAAATTATGCTCTTATCACAACGAAGACAACCACGTGGTGTTGTACAGGGCACCACAAGATGATGTTGAGGGTCTGGAGGGTGGAATCATGCTCTTTTCACACCGACGATAATCACGTGGTGTTGTACAGGGCACCACAAGGGTGATGTTGAGGGTCTGAAGGGTGAAATTATGCTCTTTTCTCAATGGCGGTAATCATGTGCTGTTGTACAGGGCACCACAAGGTTGATGTTGAGGGTCTGAGGGGTGAAATTATGCTCTTTTCTCATGAACGATAATCACGTGGTGTTGTAACGGGCACCACAAGGGTGATGTTGAGGGTCTGAAGGGTGAGATTATGCTCTTTTCTCAATGACGGTAATCACGTGCTGTTGTACAGGGCACCACAAGGGTGATGTTGAGGGTCTGGAGGGTGAAATTATGCTCTTTTCACACCGAGGATAATAACGTGGTGTTGTTAAGGGCACCACAAGGGTGATGTTGAGGGTCTGAAGGGTGAAATTACGCTCTTTTCACACCGACGATAATCACGTGGTGTCGTACAGGGCACCACAAGGGTGATGTTGAGGCTCTGAAGGGTGAAATTATACTCTTTTCTTAATGACGGTAATCACGTGCTGTTGTTCAGGGCACCACAAGGGTGATGTTGAGGGTCTGGAGGGTGAAATTATGCTCTTTTCACACCGAGGGTGATCACGTGGTGTTGTTCAGGGCACCACAAGGGTGATGTTGAGGGTCTGAAGGGTGGAATTGCGCTCTTTTCTCATGTACGATATACACGTGGTGTTGTTCAGGGCTCCACAAGGGTGATGTTGAGGGTCTGGAGGGTGTTATGATGCTCTTATCACAACAGAGACAATTACGTGATGTTGTTCAGGGCGCAACAAGGGCGATGTTGATGATCTGGAGGGTGAAATTATGCTCTTATCACAACGGAGATAATCACGTGGTGTTGTTCAGGGTGCCACAAGGGTGATGTTAATGGTCTGGAGGATGAAATTCTGCTCTTATCACAACGAAGACAAACACGGGGTGTTGTTCAGGGGTCCACAAGGGTGATGTTGAGGGTCTGGAGGGTGTAATGATGCTCTTATCACAACGGAGACAATTACGTGATGTTGTTCAGGGCGCAACAAGAGTGATGTTGATGGTCTGGAGGGTGAAATTCTGCTCTTTTCTCATGGACGATCATCACGTGGTGTTGTTCATGGCGCAACGAGGGCGATGTTGATGGTCTGGAGGGTGAAATTATGCTCTGATCACAACGAAGACAATCACGTGGTGTTGTTCAGGGATCCACAAGTGTGATATTATGGGTCTGGAGGGTGAAATTATGCTCTTATCACAACGACGACAATCACGTGGTCTTGTTCAGGGCACCACAAGGATGATGTAGAGGGCCTGGAGGGTGTAATGATGCTCTTATCACAACGGAGACAATTACGTGATGTTGTTCAGGGCGCAACAAGAGTGATGTTAATGGTCTGAAGTGTGAAATTATGCTCTTAGCACACCGAGGATAATCACGTGGTGTTGTTCATGGTGCAACAAGGGTGATGTTGATGGTATGAGGGTGTAATGATGCTCTTATCACAACGGAGACAATTACGTGATGTTGTTCAGGGCGCAACAAGAGTGAAGTTGATGGTCTGGAGGGTGAAATTCTGCTCTTTTCTCATGGACGATCATCACGTGGTGTTGTTCATGGCGCAACAAGGGCGATGTTGATGGTCTGGAGGGTGAAATTATGGTCTGATCACAACGAAGACAATCACGTGGTGTTGTTCAGGGCGCCACAATGGTGATGTTGACGGTCTGGAGGGTGAAATTATGCCCTTATCACAACGAAGAAAATCACGTGGTGTTGTACAGGGCACCACAAGGGTGATGTTGAGGGTCTGAAGAGTGAAATTATGCTCTTCTCTCATGGACGATAATCACGTGGTGTTGTACCGGGCACCACAAGGGTGATGTTGAGGGTCTGGAGTGTGAAATGACGCTCTTTTTACACCGACGATAATCACGTGGTGTTGTTCAGGGCACCACTAGGGTGATGTTGAGGGTCTGAAGGGTGGAATTATTCTCTTTTCTCAATGACGGTAATCACGTGCTGTTGTACAGGGCACCACAAGGGTGATGTTGAGGGTCTGAAGGGTGAAATTATGCTCTTTTAACACCGACGATAATCACGTGGTGTTGTTCAGGGAACCACAAGGGTGATGTTGAGGGTCTGAAGAGTGGAATTATGCTCTTTTCTTGATGACGGTAATCACGTGCTGTTGTTCAGGGCACCACAAGAGTGATGTTGAGGTTCTGGAGGGTGAAATTATGCTCTGATCACAACAAAGACAATCACGTGGTGTTGTTCAGGGCACCACAAGGGTGATGTTGAGTATCTGAAGGGTGAAATTATGCTCTTTTCTCAAGCACGATAATCACGTGGTGTTGTACAGGGCACCACAAGGGTGACGTTGACGGTCTGGAGGGTAGAATTATGCTCTTTTAACACCGAGGATAATCACGTTGTGTTGTTCAGGGCACCACAAGGGTGATGTTGAGGGTCTGAAGGGTGAAATTATGCTCTTTTCTCAAGAACGAAAAACACGTGGTGTTGTACAGGGCACCACAAGGGTGACGTTGACGGTCTGAAGGGTGAAATCATGCTCTTTTCTCAATAACGGTAATCACGTGCTGTTGTACAGGGCACAACAAGGGTGATGTTGAGGGTCTGGAGGGTGAAATGATGCTCTTTTCTCAATGACGGTAATCACGTGCTGTTGTACAGGGCACCACAAAGGTATGTTGAGGGTCTGAAGAGTGAAATTATGCTTTTTTCTCATGGACGATAATCACGTTGTGTTGTACCGGGCACATCAAGGGTGATGTTGAGGGTCTGGAGTGTGAAATGACGCCCTTTTCACACCGACGATAATCACGTGGTGTTGTTCGGGGCATCACAAGGGTGATGTTGAGGGTCTGGAGGGTGGAATTATGCTCTTTTCACGCCGACGATAATCACGTGGTGTTGTTCAGGGCACCACAAGAGTGATGTTGAGGGTCTGGAGGGTGAAATTATGCTCTGATCACAACGAAGACAATCACGTGGTGTTGTTCAGGGCACCACAATGGTGATGTTGACGGTCTGGAGGGTGGAATTATGCTCTTATCACAACGAAATAAATCACGTGGTGTTGTGCAGGGCACCACAAGGGTGATTTTGAGGGGATGGAGGGTGAAATTATGCTCTTTTCACACCTAGGACAGTCACGTGGTGTTGTTCAGGGCACCACAAGGGTGATTTTGAGGGTCTGAAGGGTGAAATATGCTCTTTTCTCAATGTTGGTAATCACGTGTTGTTGTACAGGGCACCACAAGGGTGATGTTGAGGGTCAGAAGGGTGAAATTATGCTCTTTTCAAACCGACGATAATCACGTGGTGTTGTTCAGGGCACCACAAGGGTGATGTTGAGGGTCTGAAGGGTGAAATTATGCTCTTTTCTCAAGGACGATAATCACGTGGTGTTGTACAGGGCACCACAAGGGTGACGTTGACGGTCTGGAGGGTGGAATTATGCTCTTTTCACACCGAGGATAATCACGTGGTGTTGTTCAGGGCACCACAAGGATGATGTTGAGGGTCTGGAGGGTGAAATTATGCTTTTTTCACACCGACGATAATCACGTGGTGTTGTTCAGGGCATCACAAGGGTGATGTTGAGGGTCTAAAGGGTGAAATTATGCAATATCCTCAATGACGGTAATCACGTGCTGTTGTTCAGGGCACCACGAGGGTGATGTTGAGGGTCTGAAGGGTGAAATTATGCTCTTTCCACACCGACGATAATCACGTGGTGTTGTTGAGGGCACCACAAGGGTGATGTTGAGGGTCTGAAGGGTGAAATTAGGCTCTTTTCTCAACGTTGGTAATCACGTGCTGTTGTACAGGGCACCACAAGGGTGATGTTGAGGGTCAGAAGGGTGAAATTATGCTCTTTTCACACCGACGATGATCAAGTGGTGTTGTTCAGGGCACCACAAGGGTGATGTTGAGGGTCTGAAGGGTGAAGTGATGCTCTTTTCTCAATGACGGTAATCACGTACTGTTGTACAGGGCACCACAAGGGTGATGTTGAGGGTATGAATGGTGAGATTATGCTCTCTTCACACCGACGATAATAACGTGCTGTTGTACAGGGCACCACAAGGGTGATGTTGAGGGTCTGAAGGGTGAAGTTATGCTCTTTTCTCAATGACGGTAATCACGTGGTGTTGTTCAGGGCACCACAAGGGTGATGTTGAGGGTCTGAAGGGTGAAGTTATGCTCTTTTCTCAATGACGGTAATCACGTGGTGTTGTTCAGGGCACCACGAGGGTGATGTTGAGGGTCTGGAGGGTGGAATTATGCTCTTTCCTCAATGACGGTAATCTCGTGCTGATGTACAGGGCACCACAAGGATGATGTTGAGGGTCTAAAGGGTGAAATTATGCTCTTTTCTCAATAGCGGTAATCTCGTGCTGATGTACAGGGCACCACAAGGATGATGTTGAGGGTCTGAAGGGTGAAATTATGCTCTTTTCTCAATAGCGGTAATCTCGTGCTGATGTAAAGGGCACCACAAGGGTGATGTTGAGGGTCTGAAGGGTGAAATTATGCTCTTTTCTCAATGACGGTAATCTCGTGCTGTTGTGCAGGGCATCACAAGGGTGATGTTGAGGGTCTGAAGGGTGAAATTATGCTCTTTTCTCAATAGCGGTAATCACGTGCTGTTGTAGAGGGCACCATAAGGGTGATGTTGAGGGTCTGGAGGGTGAAGTTATGCTCTTTTCTCAATGACGGTAACCTCGTGCTGATGTACAGGGCACCACAAGGATGATGTTGAGGGTCTGAAGGGTGAAATTATGCTCTTTTCTCAATGACGGTAATCTCGTGCTGATGTACAGGGCACCACAAGGATGATGTTGAGGGTCTGAAGGGTGAAATTATGCTCTTTTCTCAATAGCGGTAATCACGTGCTGTTGTAAAGGGCACCACAAGGATGATGTTGAGGGTCTGGAGGGTGAAGTTATGCTCTTTTCACAATGAAGTAAATCTCGTGCTGATGTACAGGGCACCACAAGGATGATGTTGAGGGTCTGAAGGGTGAAATTATGCTCTCTTCTCAATGACGGTAATCTCGTGCTGATGTACAGGGCATCACAAGGGTGATGTTGAGGGTCTGAAGGGTGAAGTTATGCTCTCTTCTCAATGACGTAAATCTCGTGCTGATGTACAGGGCACCACAAGGGTGATGTTGAGGGTCTGAAGGGTGAAAATATGCTCTTTTCTCGATGACGGTAATCACGTGCTGTTGTACAGGGCACCACAAGGGTGATGTTGAGGGTCTGAAGGGTGAAGTTATGCTCTTTTCTCAATGACGGTAATCTCGTGCTGATGTACAGGGCATCACAAGGGTGATGTTGAGGGTCTGAAGGGTGAAAATATGCTCTTTTCTCAATGACGGTAATCACGTGCTGTTGTAAAGGGCACCATAAGGGTGATGTTAAGGGTCTGGAGGGTGAAAAAATGCTCTTTTCTCAATGACGGTAATCACGTGCTGTTGTAAACGGCACCATAAGGGTAATGTTGAGGGTCTGGAGGGTGAAATTATGCTCTCTTCACACCGACGATGATAACGTGCTGTTGTACAGGGCACCACAAGGATGATGTTGAGGGTCTGAAGGGTGAAGTTATGCTCTTTTCTCAATGACGGTAATCTCGTGCTGATGTACAAGGCATCACAAGGGTGATGTTGAGGGTCTGAAGGGTGAAAATATGCTCTTTTCTCAATGACGGTAATCACGTGCTGTTGTAAAGGGCACCATAAGGGTGATGTTGAGGGTCTGGAGGGTGAAATTATGCTCTCTTCACACCGACGATAATAATGTGCTGTTGTACAGGGCGACACAAGGGTGATGTTGAGGGTCTGAAGGGTGAAGTTATGCTCTTTTCTCAATGACGGTTATCTCGTGCTGATGTACAGGGCATCACAAGGGTGATGTTGAGGGTCTGAAGGGTGAAAATATGCTCTTTTCTCAATGACGGTAATCACGTGCTGTTGTAAGGGGCATCATAAAGGTGATGTCGAGGGTCTGAAGGGTGAAGTTATGATCTTTTCTCAATGACGGTTATCTCGTGCTGATGTACAGGGCATCACAAGGGTGATGTTGAGGGTCTGAAGGGTGAAAATATGCTCTTTTCTCAATGACGGTAATCACGTGCTGTTGTACAGGGCATCACAAGGGTGATGTTGAGGGTCTGGAGGTTGAAGTTATGCTCTTTTCTCAATGACGGTAATCTCGTGCTGATGTACAAGGCATCACAAGGGTGATGTTGAGGGTCTGAAGGGTGAAAATATGCTCTTTTCTCAATGACGGTAATCACGTGCTGTTGTAAAGGGCACCATAAGGGTGATGTTGAGGGTCTGAAGGGTGAAATTATGCTCTCTTCACACCGACGATGATAACGTGCTGTTGTACAGGGCACCACAAGGGTGATGTTGAGGGTCTGGAGGGTGAAATTATGCTCTCTTCACACCGACGATGATAACGTGCTGTTGTACAGGGCACCACAAGGATGATGTTGAGGGTCTGAAGGGTGAAGTTATGCTCTTTTCTCAATTACGGTAATCTCGTGCTGATGTACAGGGCATCACAAGGGTGATGTTGAGGGTCTGAAGGGTGAAGTTATGCTCTTTTCTCAATGACGGTAATCTCGTGCTGATGTACAGGGCATCACAAGGGTGATGTTGAGGGTCTGAAGGGTGAAGTTATGCTCTTTTCTCAATAACGGTGATCTCGTGCTGTTGTACAGGGCATCACAAGGGTGATGTTGAGGGTCTGAAGGGTGAAGTTATGCTCTTTTCTCAATGACGGTAATCTCGTGCTGTTGTACAGGGCATCACAAGGGTGATGTTGAGGGTCTGAAGGGTGAAATTATGCTCTTTTCTCAATGACGGTAATCTCGTGCTGTTGTACAGGGCACCACAAGGGTGATGTTGAGGGTCTGAAGGGTGAAATTATGCTCTCTTCACACCGACGATGATAACGTGCTGTTGTACAGGGCACCACAAGGGTGATGTTGAGGGTCTGGAGAGTGAAAATATGCTCTTTTCTCAATGACGGTAATCACGTGTTGTTGTTCAGGGCACCACAAGGGTGATGTTGAGGGTCTGAAGGGTGAAATTATGCTCTCTTCACACCGACGATGATAACGTGGTGTTGTACAGGGCACCACAAGGGTGATGTTGAGGGTCTGAAGGGTGAAATTATGCTCTTTTCTCAATGACGGTAATCACGTGTTGTTGTTCAGGGCACCACAAGGGTGATGTTGAGGGTCTGAAGGGTGAAAATATGCTCTTTTCACACCGACGATGATGACGTGCTGTTGTACAGGGCACCACAAGGATGATGTTGAGGGTCTGAAGGGTGAAGTTATGCTCTTTTCTCAATTACGGTGATCTCGTGCTGATGTACAGGGCATCACAAGGGTGATGTTGAGGGTCTGAAGGGTGAAGTTATGCTCTTTTCTCAATGACGGTAATCTCGTGCTCATGTACAGAGCATCACAAGGGTGATGTTGAGGGTCTGAAGGGTGAAATTATGCTTTTTTCTCAATGACGGTAATCTCGTGCTGTTGTACAGGGCATCACAAGGGTGATGTTGAGGGTCTGAAGGGTGAAATTATGCTCTTTTCTCAATGACGGTAATCTCGTGCTGTTGTACAGGGCACCACAAGGGTGATGTTGAGGGTCTGAAGGGTGAAATTATGCTCTCTTCACACCGACGATGATGACGTGCTGTTGTACAGGGCACCACAAGGGTGATGTTGAGGGTCTGAAGGGTGAAGTTATGCTCTTTTCTCAATTACGGTGATCTCGTGCTGATGTACAGGGCATCACAAGGGTGATGTTGAGGGTCTGAAGGGTGAAGTTATGCTCTTTTCTCAATGACGGTAATCTCGTGCTGATGTACAGGGCATCACAAGGGTGATGTTGAGGGTCTGAAGGGTGAAATTATGCCCTTTTCTCAATGACGGTAATCTCGTGCTGTTGTACAGGGCACCACAAGGGTGATGTTGAGGGTCTGAAGGGTGAAAATATGCTCTTTTCACACCGACGATGATGACGTGCTGTTGTACAGGGCACCACAAGGATGATGTTGAGGGTCTGAAGGGTGAAGTTATGCTCTTTTCTCAATAAAGGTGATCTCGTGCTGATGTACAGGGCATCACAAGGGTGATGTTGAGGGTCTGAAGGGTGAAGTTATGCTCTTTTCTCAATGACGGTAATCTCGTGCTGATGTACAGGGCATCACAAGGGTGATGTTGAGGGTCTGAAGGGTGAAATTATGCTTTTTTCTCAATGACGGTAATCTCGTGCTGTTGTACAGGGCATCACAAGGGTGATGTTGAGGGTCTGAAGGGTGAAATTATGCTCTTTTCTCAATGACGGTAATCTCGTGCTGTTGTACAGGGCACCACAAGGGTGATGTTGAGGGTCTGAAGGGTGAAATTATGCTCTCTTCACACCGACGATGATAACGTGCTGTTGTACAGGGCACCACAAGGGTGATGTTGAGGGTCTGAAGGGTGAAGTTATGCTCTTTTCTCAATTACGGTGATCTCGTGCTGATGTACAGGGCATCACAAGGGTGATGTTGAGGGTCTGAAGGGTGAAGTTATGCTCTTTTCTCAATGACGGTAATCTCGTGCTGATGTACAGGGCATCACAAGGGTGATGTTGAGGGTCTGAAGGGTGAAATTATGCTCTTTTCTCAATGACGGTAATCTCGTGCTGTTGTACAGGGCACCACAAGGGTGATGTTGAGGGTCTGAAGGGTGAAAATATGCTCTTTTCACACCGACGATGATGACGTGCTGTTGTACAGGGCACCACAAGGATGATGTTGAGGGTCTGAAGGGTGAAGTTATGCTCTTTTCTCAATTACGGTGATCTCGTGCTGATGTACAGGGCATCACAAGGGTGATGTTGAGGTTCTGAAGGGTGAAGTTATGCTCTTTTCTCAATGACGGTAATCTCGTGCTGATGTACAGGGCATCACAAGGGTGATGTTGAGGGTCTGAAGGGTGAAATTATGCTCTTTTCTCAATGACGGTAATCTCGTGCTGTTGTACAGGGCATCACAAGGGTGATGTTGAGGGTCTGAAGGGTGAAATTATGCTCTTTTCTCAATGACGGTAATCTCGTGCTGTTGTACAGGGCACCATAAGGGTGATGTTGAGGGTCTGGTGGGTGAAATTATGCTCTTTTCTCAATGACGGTGATCACGTGCTGTTGTACAGGGCACCACAAGGGTGATGTTGAGGGTCTGAAGGGTGAAGTTATGCTCTTTTCTCAATGACGGTAATCTCGTGCTGATGTACAGGGCATCACAAGGGTGATGTTGAGGGTCTGAAGGGTGAAATTATGCTCTTTTCTCAAGGACGGTAATCTCGTGCTGATGTACAGGGCATCACAAGGGTGATGTTGAGGGTCTGAAGGGTAAAATTATGCTCTTTTCTCAAGGACGGTAATCTCGTGCTGATGTACAGGGCATCACAAGGGTGATGTTGAGGGTCTGAAGGGTGAAGTTATGCTCATTTCACACCGACGATAATAACGTGCTGTTGTACAGGGCACCACAAGGGTGATGTTGAGGGTCTAAAGGGTGAAATTATGCTCTTTTCCCAATGACGGTTATAACGTGCTGTTGTACGGGACACCATAAGGGTGATGTTGAGTGTCTGGAGGGTGAAATTATGCTCTTTCCTCAATGACGGTAATCAAGAGCTGTTGTACAGGGCACCATAAGGGTGATATTGAGGGTCTGAAGGGTGAAATTATGCTCTTATCTCAATGACGGTAATCACGTGCTGTTGTAAAGGGCACCATAAGGGTGATGTTGAGGGTCTGAAGGGTGAAATTATGCTCTTTTCTCAATGACGGTAATCACGTGCTGTTGTACAGGGCACCACAAGGGTGATGTTGAGGGTCTGAAGGGTAGAATTATGCTCTTTTCTCAATGACGGTAATCAAGAGCTGTTGTACAGGGCACCACAAGGGTGATGTTGAGGGTCTGAAGGGTGAAATTATGCTCTTTTCTCAATGACGGTAATCAAAAGCTGTTGTACAGGGCATCACAAGGGTGATGTTGAGGGTCTGAAGGGTGAAGTTATGCTCATTCCACACCGACGATAATAACGTGCTGTTGTACAGAGCACCACAAGGGTGATGTTGAGGGTCTGAAGGGTGAAATTAGGCTCTTTTCTCAATGACGGTAATCACGTGCTGTTGTAAAGGGCACCATAAGGGTGATGTTGAGGGTCTGAGGGTGAAAATATGCTCTTTTCTCAATGACGGTAATCACGTGCTGTTGTACAGGGCACCACAAGGGTGATGTTGAGGGTCTGAAGGGTAAAATTATGCTCTTTCCTCAATGACGGTAATCTAGAGCTGTTGTACAGGGCACCATAAGGGTGATGTTGAGGGTCTGAAGGGTGAAATTATGCTCTTTTCTCAATGACGGTAATCTGGAGCTGTTGTACAGGGCACCATAAGGGTGATATTGAGGGTCTGAAGGGTAAAATTATGCTCTTTTCTCAATGACGGTAATCAAGAGCTGTTGTACAGGGCACCATAAGGCTGACATTGAGGGTCTGAAGGGTGAAATTAGGCTCTTTGCTCAATGATGGTAATAACGTGCTGTTGTAAAGGGCAACATAAGGTTGATGTTGAGGGTCTGAAGGGTGAAATTATGCTCTTTTCTCAATGACGGTAATCACGTGCTGTTGTACAGGGCACCACAAGGGTGATGTTGAGGGTCTGAAGGGTAAAATTATGCTCTTTCCTCAATGACGGTAATCAAGAGCTGTTGTACAGGGCACCATGAGGGTGATATTGAGGGTCTGAAGGGTGAAATTATGCTCTTTTCTCGATGACGGTAATCACGTGCTGTTGTACAGGGCACCTTAAGGGTGATGTTGAGGGTCCGAAAGGTGAAATTATGCTCTTTTCTCAATGACGGTAATCTCGTGGTGTTGTACAGGGCACCACAAGGGTGATGTTGAGGGTCTGGAGGGTGAAATTATGCTCTTTTCACACTGACGATAATCACGAGCTTCTGTACAGGGCACCACAAGTGTGATGTTGAGGGTATGAATGGTGAGATTATGCTTTTTTCTCAATGACGGTTTTCAAGAGCTGTTGTACAGGGCACCATATAAGTGATTTTGAGGGTCTGAAGGGAGAAATTATGCTCTTTTCTCAATGACGGTATTCACGTGCTGTTGTACAGGGCACCACAAGGGTGATGTTGACGGTCTGGAGGGTGAAATTACGCTCTTTTCCCAATGACGGTTATCTCTTGGTGTTGTACAGGGCACCACAAGGGTGATGTTGAGGGTCTGGAGGGTGAAATTATGCTCTTTCTCAATGACGGTAATCTCGTGGTGATGTTCAGGGCACCACAAGGGTGATGTTGAGGGTCTGGAGGGTGAAATTATGCTCTTTTCTCAATGACGGTAATCACGTGCTGTTGTACAGGGCACCACAAGGGTGATGTTGAGGGTCTGAAGGGTGAAATTATGCTCTTTTCTTAATGACGGTTTTCACGTGCTGTTGTACAGGGCACCACAAGGGTGATGTTAAGGGTGTGGAGGGTTGAATTATGCTCTTTTCTCAATGACGGTAATCACGTGCTGTTGTACAGGGCACCACAAGGGTGATGTTGAGGGTCTGAAGGGTGAATTAATGCTCTTTTCTTAATGACGGTAATCACGTTCTGTTGTACAGGGCACCACAAGGGTGATGTTGAGGGTCTGAAGGGAGAAATTATGCTCTTTTCTCAATGACGGTATTCACGTGCTGTTGTACAGGGCACCACAAGGGTGATGTTGAGGGTCTGGAGGGTGAAATTATGCTCTTTCTCAATGACGGTAATCTCGTGGTGATGTTCAGGGCACCACAAGGGTGATGTTGAGGGTCTGGAGGGTGAAATTATGCTCTTTTCCCAATGACGGTAATTACGTGCTGTTGTACAGGGCACCACAAGGGTGATGTTGAGGGTCTGAAGGGTGAAATTATGCTCTTTTCTTAATGACGGTAATCACGTGCTGTTGTACAGGGCACCACAAGGGTGATGTTAAGGGTGTGGAGGGTGGAATTATGCTCTTTTCTCAATGACGGTAATCACGTGCTGTTGTACAGGGCACCACAAGGGTGATGTTGAGGGTCTGAAGGGTGAAATTATGCTCTTTTCTTAATGACGGTAATAACGTGCTGTTGTACAGGGCACCACAAGGGTGATGTTGAGGGTCTGAAGGGAGAAATTATGCTCTTTTCTCAATGACGGTATTCACGTGCTGTTGTACAGTGCACCACAAGGGTGATGTTGAGGGTCTGAAGGGTGAAATTATGCTCTTTTCTTAATGACGGTAATCACGTGCTGTTGTACAGGGCACCACAAGGGTGATGTTGAGGGTGTGGAGGGTGGAATTATGCTCTTTTCTCAATGACGGTAATCACGTGCTGTTGTACAGGGCACCACAAGGGTGATGTTGAGGGTCTGGAGGGTGAAATTATGCTCTTTTCTCAATGACGGTAATCACGTGCTGTTGTACAGGGCACCACAAGGGTGATGTTGAGGGTCTGGAGGGTGAAATTATGCTCTTTCTCAATGACGGTAATCTCGTGGTGATGTTCAGGGCACCACAAGGGTGATGTTGAGGGTCTGGAGGGTGAAATTATGCTTTTTTCTCAATGACGGTAATCACGTGCTGTTGTGGAGGGCACCACAAGGGTGATGTTGAGGGTCTGAAGGGTGAAATTATGCTCTTTTCCTAATGACGGTTATCTCTTGGTGTTGTACAGGGCACCACAAGGGTGATGTTGAGGGTCTGAAGGGTGGAGTTATGCTCTTTTCTTAATGACGGTAATCACGTGCTGTTGTACAGGGCACCACAAGGGTGATGTTGAGGGTCTGAAGGAAGAAATAATGCTTTCTTCTCAATGACGGTAATCACGTGCTGTTGTGCAGGGCACCACAAGGGTGATGTTGAGGGTCTGAAGGGTGAAATTATGCTCTTTTCCCAATGACGGTTATCTCTTGGTGTTGTACAGGGCACCACAAGGGTGATGTTGAGGGTCTGAAGGGTGAAATTATGCTCTTTTCTTAATGACGGTAATCACGTGCTGTTGTACAGGGCACCACAAGGGTGATTTTGAGGGTCTGAAGGGAGAAATTATGCTCTTCTCTCAATGAAGGTAATCACGTTCTGTTGAGCAGGTCACCACAAGGGTGATGTTGAGGGTCTGAAGGAAGAAATAATGCTTTTTTCTCAATGACGGTAATCACGTGCTGTTGTGCAGGGCACCACAAGGGTGATGTTGAGGGTCTGAAGGGTGAAATTATGCTCTTTTCTCAATGACGGTTATCTCTTGGTGTTGTACAGGGCACCACAAGGGTGATGTTGAGGGTCTGAAGGGTGAAATTATGCTCTTTTCCTGATGACGGTAATCACGTGCTGTTGTACAGGGCACCACAAGGGTGATGTTAAGGGTGTGGAGGGTGGAATTATGCTCTTTTCTCAATGACGGTAATCACGTGCTGTTGTACAGGGCACCACAAGGGTGATGTTGAGGGTCTGGAGGGTGAAATTATGCTCTTTTCTCAATGACGGTAATCACGTGCTGTTGTACAGGGCACCACAAGGGTGATGTTGAGGGTCTGGAGGGTGAAATTATGCTTCTTCTCAATGACGGTAATCTCGTGGTGATGTTCAGGGCACCACAAGGGTGATGTTGAGGGTCTGAAGGGTGAAATTATGCTCTTTTCTCAATGACGGTAATCACGTGATGTTGTACAGGGCACCACAAGGGTGATGTTGAGGGTCTGAAGGAAAAAATAATGCTTTTTTCTCAATGACGGTAATCACGTGCTGTTGTGCAGGGCACCACAAGGGTGATGTTGAGGGTCTGAAGGGTGAAATTATGCTCTTTTCTCAATGACGGTTATCTCGTGGTGTTGTAGAGGGCACAATAAGGGTGATGTTGAGGGTCTGGAGGGTGAAATTATGCTCTTTTCTCAATGACGGTAATCACGTGGCTCTGATCAGGGCACCACAAGGGTGATGTTGAGGGTCTGAAGGGTGAAATTATGCTCTTTTCACACCGATGATAATCACGTGCTGTTGAACAGGGCACCACAAGGGTGATGTTGAGGGTCTGAAGGGTGAAATTATGCTTCTTTCTCAATGACGGTAATCACGTGCTGTTGTGCAGGGCACCACAAGGGTGATGTTGAGGGTCTGAAGGGTGAAATTATGCTCTTTTCTCAATGACGGTAATCTCGTGGTGTTGTACAGGGCACCATAAGGGTGATGTTGAGGGTCTGAAGGGTGAAATTATGCTCTTTTCCTAATGACGATAATCATGTGCTGTTGTACAGGGCACCACAATGGTGATGTTAAGGTTCTGGGGGGTGAAATTATGCTCTTTTCTCAAGAAAGATAATCACGTGCTGTTGTACAGGGCACCATAAGGGTGATGTTGAGGGTCTGGAGGGTGAACTTATGCTCTTTTCTCAAGGACGATAATCACGTGGTGTTGTACAGGGCACAACAAAGGTGATGTTAAGGGTCTGGGGGGTGAAATTATGCTCTTTTCTCAAGGACGATAATCACGTGGTGTTGTTCAGGGCACCACAAGGGTGATGTTGAGGGTCTGAAGGGTGAACTTATGCTCTTTTCTCAAGGACGATAATCACGTGCTGTTGTACAGGGCACCACAAGGGTGATGTTGAGGGTCTGGAGGGTGAAATTATGCTCTTTTCTCAAGGAAGATAATGACGTGTTGTTGTTCAGGGCACCACAAGGGTGATGTTGAGGGTCTGAAGGGTGAAATTATGCTCTTTTCTCAAGGACGGTAATCACGTGGTGTTGTACAGGGCACCACAAGGGTGATGTTGAGGGTCTGAAGGGTAAAATTATGCTCTTTTCACACCGACGATAATCACGTGGTGTTGTTCAGGGCACCACAAGGGTGATGTTGAGGGTCTGGAGGGTGGAATTATGCTCTTTTCACACCGATGATAATCACGTGGTGTTGTTCAGGGCACCATGAGGGTGATGTTGAGGGTCTGGAGGGTGAAATTATGCTCTTTTAACACCGACGATAATCACGTGGTGTTGTTCAGGGCACCACAAGGGTGATGTTGAGGGTCTGGAGGGTGAAATTATGCTCTTTTCACACCGACGATAATCACGTGGTGTTGTTCAGGGCAACACAAGGGTGATGTTGAGGGTCTGGTGGGTGAAATTATGCTCTTTTCTCAAGGAAGATAATCACGTGCTGTTGTACAGGGCACCACAAGGGTGATGTTGAGGGTCTGGAGGGTGAAATTATGCTCTTTTCACACCGACGATAATCACGTGGTGTTGTTCAGGGCAACACAAGGGTGATGTTGAGGGTCTGGTGGGTGAAATTATGCTCTTTTCTCAAGGAAGATAATCTCGTGGTGTTGTACAGGGCACCACAAGGGTGATGTTGAGGGTCTGGAGGGTGAAATTATGCTCTTTTCACACCGACGATAATCACGTGGTGTTGTTCAGGGCACCACAAGGGTGATGTTGAGGGTCTGGTGGGTGAAATTATGCTCTTTTCTCAAGTAAGATAATCACGTGCTGTTGTACAGGGCACCACGAGGGTGATGTTGAGGGTCTGGTGGGTGAAATTATGCTCTTTTCACACCGATGATAATCATGTGGTGTTGTACAGGGCACCACAAGGGTGATGTTGAGGGTCTGGAGGGTGAAATTATGTTCTTTCCTCATGGACGATAATCACGTGGTGTTGTACAGGGCACCACAAGGGTGATGTTGAGGGTCTGGAGGGTGAAATTATGCTCTTTTCACACCGATGATGATCACGTGGCTCTGATCAGGGCTCCACAAGGGTGATGTTGAGGGTCTGATGGGTGAAATTATGCTCTTTTCTCAAGGAAGATAATCACGTGCTGTTGTACAGGGCACCACAAGGGTGATGTTGAGGGTCTGGTGGGTGAAATTATGCTCTTTTCACACCGATGATAATCACGTGGTGTTGTACAGGGCACCACAAGGGTGATGTTGAGGGTCTGGAGGGTGAAATTATGCTCTTTTCACACCGATGATAATCACGTGGCTCTGATCAGGGCACCATAAGGGTGATGTTGAGGGTCTGGTGGGTGAAATATGGCTCTTTTCACACCGATAATCACGTGGTGTTGTTCAGGGCACCACAAGGGTGATGTTGAGGGTCTGGTGGGTGAAATTATGCTCTTTTCTCAAGGAAGATAATCACGTGGTGTTGTACAGGGCACCACAAGGGTGATGTTGAGGGTCTGGTGGGTGAAATTATGCTCTTTTCACACCTATGATAATCACGTGGTGTTATACAGGGCACCACAAGGGTGATGTTGAGGGTCTGGAGGGTGAAATTATGCTCTTTTCTCAAGGACGGTAATCACGTGTTGTTGTTCAGGGCACCACAAGGGTGATGTTGAGGGTCTGGTGGGTGAAATTAGGCTCTTTTCTCGAGGAAGATAATCACGTGGTGTTGTACAGGGCACCACAAGGGTGATGTTGAGGGTCTGGAGGGTGAAATTATGCTCTTTTCACACCGATGATAATCACGTGGTGTTGTACAGGGCACCACAAGGGTGATGTTGAGGGTCTGGTGGGTGAAATTATGCTCTTTTCACACCGATGATAATCACGTGGTGTTGTACAGGGCACCACAAGGGTGATGTTGAGGGTCTGGAGGGTGAAATTATGCTCTTTTCACACCGATGATAATCACGTGGTGTTGTACAGGGCACCACAAGGGTGATGTTGAGGGTCTGGAGTGTGAAATTATGCTCTTTTCTCAAGACGATAATCACGTGTTGTTGTTCAGGGCACCACAAGGGTGATGTTGAGGGTCTGGAGGGTGAAATTATGCTCTTTTCACACCGATGATAATCACGTGGTGTTGTACAGGGCACCACAAGGGTGATGTTGAGGGTCTGGAGGGTGAAATTATGCTCTTTTCACACCGATGATAATCACGTGGTGTTGTACAGGGCACCACAAGGGTGATGTTGAGGGTCTGGTGGGTGGAATTATGCTCTTTTCACACCGATGATAATCACGTGGTGTTGTTCAGGGCACCACAAGGTTGATGTTGAGGGTCTGGTGGGTGAAATTATGCTCTTTTCACACCGACGATAATCACGTGGTGTTGTTCAGGGCACCACAAGGGTGATGTTGAGGGTCTGGTGGGTGAAATTATGCTCTTTTCTCAAGGAAGATAATCACGTGCTGTTGTACAGGGCACCACAAGGGTGATGTTGAGGGTCTGGAGGGTGAAATTATGCTCTTTTCTCAAGGACGATAATCACGTGTTGTTGTACAGGGCACCACAAGGGTGATGTTGAGGGTCTGGAGGGTGAAATTATGCTCTTTTCACACCGATGATACTCACGTGGCTCTGATCAGGGCACCACAAGGGTGATGTTGAGGGTCTGGAGGGTGAAATTATGCTCTTTTCACACCGACGATAATCACGTGGTGTTGTTCAGGGCACCACAAGGGTGATGTTGAGGGTCTGGTGGGTGAAATTATGCTCTTTTCTCAAGGGAGATAATCATGCGGTGTTGTACAGGGCACCACAAGGGTGATGTTGAGGGTCTGGTGGGTGAAATTATGCTCTTTTCACACCGATGATAATCACGTGGTGTTGTACAGGGCACCACAAGGGTGATGTTGAGGGTCTGGTGGGTGAAATTATGCTCTTTTCTCAAGGAAGATAATCACGTGCTGTTGTACAGGGCACCACAAGGGTGATGTTGAGGGTCTGGTGGGTGAAATTATGCTCTTTCCTCAAGGACGATAATCACGTGTTGTAGTTCAGGGCACCACAAGGGTGATGTTGAGGGTCTGAAGGGTGAAATTATGCTCTTTTCACACCGATGATAATCACGTGGTGTTGTTCAGGGCACCACAAGGGTGATGTTGAGGGTCTTGAGGGTGAAATTATGCTCTTTTCACACCGATGATAATCACGTGGTGTTGTACAGGGCACCACAAGGGTGATGTTGAGAGTCTGGTGGGTGAAATTATGCTCTTTTCTCAAGGAAGATAATCACGTGGTGTTGTTCAGGGCACCACAAGGGTGATGTTGAGGGTCTGGTGGGTGAAATTATGCTCTTCTCACACCGATGATAATCACGTGGTGATGTTCAGGGCACCACAAGGGTGATGTTGAGGGTCTGGTGGGTGAAATTATGCTCTTTTCTCAAGGAAGATAATCACGTGTTGTTGTTCAGGGCACCACAAGGGTGATGTTGAGGGTCTGGAGGGTGAAATCATGCTCTTTTCACACCGATTATATTCACGTGGTGTTTCACAGGGCACCACAAGGGTGATGTTGAGGGTCTGGAGGGTGAAATTATGCTCTTTTCTCAAGGAAGATAATCACGTGGTGTTTTACAGGGCACCACAAGGGTGATGTTGAGGGTCTGGAGGGTGAAATTATGCTCTTTTCACACCGATGATAATCACGTGGTGTTGTTCAGGGCACCACAAGGGTGATGTTGAGGGTCTGGTGGGTGAAATTATGCTCTTTTCACACCGATGATAATCACGTGGTGTTGTACAGGGCACCACAAGGGTGATGTTGAGGGTCTGGAGGGTGAAATTATGCTCTTTTCACACCGATGATAATCACGTGGTGTTGTACAGGGCACCACAAGGGTGATGTTGAGGGTCTGGTGGGTGAAATTATGCTCTTTTCTCAAGGAAGATAATCACGTGGTGTTGTTCAGGGCACCACAAGGGTGATGTTGAGGGTCTGGTGGGTGAAATTATGCTCTTTTCACACCGATGATAATCACGTGGTGTTGTTCAGGGCACCACAAGGGTGATGTTGAGGGTCTGGTGGGTGAAATTATGCTCTTTTCTCAAGGAAGATAATCACGTGTTGTTGTTCAGGGCACCACAAGGGTGATGTTGAGGGTCTGGAGGGTGAAATCATGCTCTTTTCACACCGATGATAATCACGTGGTGTTGTACAGGACACCACAAGGGTGATGTTGAGGATCTGGAGGGTGAAATTATGCTCTTTTCTCAAGGAAGATAATCACGTGGTGTTTTACAGGGCACCACAAGGGTGATGTTGAGGGTCTGGAGGGTGGAATTATGCTCTTTTCACACCGATGATAATCACGTGGTGTTGTTCAGGGCACCACAAGGGTGATGTTGAGGGTCTGGTGGGTGAAATTCTGTTCTTTTCACACCGATGATAATCACGTGGTGTTGTTCAGGGCACCACAAGGGTGATGTTGAGGGTCTGGTGGGTGAAATTATGCTCTTTTCTCAAGGAAGATAATCACGTGTTGTTGTTCAGGGCACCACAAGGGTGATGTTGAGGGTCTGGTGAGTGAAATTATGCTCTTTTCACACCGATGATAATCACGTGGTGTTGTACAGGGCACCACAAGGGTGATGTTGAGGGTCTGGTGGGTGAAATTATGCTCTTTTCACACCGATGATAATCACGTGGTGTTGTACAGGGCACCACAAGGGTGATGTTGAGGGTCTGGAGGGTGAAATTATGCTCTTTTCACACCGATGATAATCACTTGGTGTTGTACAGGGCACCACAAGGGTGATGTTGAGGGTCTGGTGGGTGAAATTATGCTCTTTTCACACCGATGATAATCACGTGGTGTTGTTCAGGGCACCACAAGGTTGATGTTGAGGGTCTGGTGGGTGAAATTATGCTCTTTTCACACCGACGATAATCACGTGGTGTTGTTCAGGGCACCACAAGGGTGATGTTGAGGGTCTGGTGGGTGAAATTATGCTCTTTTCTCAAGGAAGATAATCACGTGCTGTTGTACAGGGCACCACAAGGGTGATGTTGAGGGTCTGGTGGGTGAAATTATGCTCTTTCCTCAAGGACGATAATCACGTGTTGTAGTTCAGGGCACCACAAGGGTGATGTTGAGGGTCTGAAGGGTGAAATTATGCTCTTTTCACACCGATGATAATCACGTGGTGTTGTTCAGGGCACCACAAGGGTGATGTTGAGGGTCTGGAGGGTGAAATTATGCTCTTTTCACACCGATGATAATCACGTGATGTTGTACAGGGCACCACAAGGGTGATGTTGAGGGTCTGGTGGGTAAAATTATGTTCTTTTCTCAAACATGATAATCACGTGGTGGAGTTCAGGGCACCACAAGGGTGATGTTGAGGGTCTGGTGGGTGAAATTATGCTCTTTTCACACCGATGATAATCACGTGGTGTTGTACAGGGCACCACAAGGGTGATGTTGAGGGTCTGGAGGGTGAAATTATGCTCTTTTCACACCGATGATAATCACGTGTTGTTGTACAGGGCACCACAAGGGTGATGTTGAGGGTCTGGTGGGTGAAATTATGCTCTTTTCTCAAGGAAGATAATCACGTGGTGTTGTTCAGGGCACCACAAGGGTGATGTTGAGGGTCTGGTTGGTGAAATTATGCTCTTTTCACACCGATGATAATCACGTGGTGTTGTTCAGGGCACCACAAGGGTGATGTTGAGGGTCTGGTGGGTGAAATTATGCTCTTTTCTCAAGGAAGATAATCACGTGTTGTTGTTCAGGGCACCACAAGGGTGATGTTGAGGGTCTGGAGGGTGAAATCATGCTCTTTTCACACCGATGATAATCACGTGGTGTTGTACAGGGCACCACAAGGGTGATGTTGAGGGTCTGGAGGGTGAAATTATGCTCTTTTCTCAAGGAAGATAATCACGTGGTGTTTTACAGGGCACCACAAGGGTGATGTTGAGGGTCTGGAGGGTGAAATTATGCTCTTTTCACACCGATGATAATCAAGTGGTGTTGTTCATGGCACCACAAGGGTGATGTTGAGGGTCTGGTGGGTGAAATTTTACTCTTTTCACACCGATGATAATCACGTGGTGTTGTTCAGGGCACCACAAGGGTGATGTTGAGGGTCTGGTGGGTGAAATTATGCTCTTTTCTCAAGGAAGATAATCACGTGTTGTTGTTCAGGGCACCACAAGGGTGATGTTGAGGGTCTGATGAGTGAAATTATGCTCTTTTCACACCGATGATAATCACGTGGGGTTGTACAGGGCACCACAAGGGTGATGTTGAGGGTCTGGTGGGTGAAATTATGCTGTTTTCACACCGATGATAATCACGTGGTGTTGTACAGGGCACCACAAGGGTGATGTTGAGGGTCTGGTGGGTGAAATTATGCTCTTTTCACACCGATGATGATCACGTGGTGTTGTACAGGGCACCACAAGGGTGATGTTGAGAAGCTGAAGGGTGAAATTATGCTCTTTTCTCAAGGACGATAATCACGTGGTGTTGTACAGGGCACCACAAGGGTGATGTTGAGGGTCTGGAGGGTGAAATTATGCTATTTTCACACCGATGATAATCACGTGGTGTTGTACAGGGCACCACAAGGGTGATGTTGAGGGTCTGGAGGGTGAAATTATGCTCTTTTCACACCAATGATAATCACGTGGTGTTGTACAGGGCACCACAAGGGTGATGTTGAGGGTCTGGTGGGTGAAATTATGCTCTTTTCTCAAGGAAGATAATTACGTGGTGTTGTACAGGGCACCACAAGGGTGATGTTGAGGGTCTGGTGGGTGAAATTATGCTCTTTTCTCAAGGAAGATAATCACGTGGTGTTGTAAAGGGCACCACAAGGGTGATGTTGAGGGTCTGGTGGGTGAAATTATTCTCTTTTCTCAAGGAAGATAATCACGTGCTGTTGTACAGGGCACCACAAGGGTGATGTTGAGGGTCTGGTGGGTGAAATTATGCTCTTTTCTCAAGGACGATAATCACGTGTTGTTGTTCAGGGCACCACAAGGGTGATGTTGAGGGTCTGGTGGGTGAAATTATGCTCTTTTCTCAAGGACGATAATCACGTGCTGTTGTACAGGGCACCACAAGGGTGATGTTGAGGGTCTGGTGGGTGAAAATATGCTCTTTTCTCAAGGACGATAATCACGTGCTGTTGTACAGGGCACCACAAGGGTGATGTTGAGGGTCTGGTGGGTGAAATTATGCTCTTTTCTCAAGGACGATAATCACGTGTTGTTGTTCAGGGCACCACAAGGGTGATGTTGAGGGTCTGGTGGGTGAAATTAGGCTCTTTTCTCAAGGACGATAATCACGTGCTGTTGTACAGGGCACCACAAGGGTGATGTTGAGGGTCTGGTGGGTGAAATTAGGCTCTTTTCTCAAGGACGATAATCACGTGCTGTTGTACAGGGCACCACAAGGGTGATGTTGAGGGTCTGGTGGGTGAAATTAGGCTCTTTTCTCAAGGACGATAATCACGTGCTGTTGTACAGGGCACCACAAGGGTGATGTTGAGGGTCTGGAGGGTGAAATTATGCTCTTTTCACACCGATGATGATCACGTGTTGTTGTACAGTGCACCACAAGGGTGATGTTGAGGGTCTGGTGGGTGAAATTATGCTCTTTTCACACCGATGATAATCACGTGGTGTTGTTCAGGGCACCACAAGGGTGATGTTGAGGGTCTGGTGGGTGAAATTATGCTCTTTTCACACCGATGATGATAACGTGGTGTTGTACAGGGAACCACAAGGGTGATGTTGAGGGACTGGTGGGTGAAATTATGCTCTTTTCACACAGATGATAATCACGTGGTGTTGTTCAGGGCACCACAAGGGTGATGTTGAGGGTCTGGTGGGTGAAATTATGTTCTTTTCTCAAACATGATATTCACGTGGTGGAGCTCAGGGCACCACAAGGGTGATGTTGAGGGTCTGGTGGGTGAAATTATGCTCTTTTCACATCGATGATAATCACGTGGTGTTGTACAGGGCACCACAAGGGTGATGTTGAGGGTCTGGAGGGTGAAATTATGCTCTTTTCACACCGATGATAATCACGTGGTGTTGTACAGGGCACCACAAGGGTGATGTTGAGGGTCTGGTGGGTGAAATTATGCTCTTTTCACACCGATGATAATCACGTGGTGTTGTACAGGGCACCACAAGGGTGATGTTGAGGGTCTGGTGTGTGAAATTATGCTCTTTTCACACCGATGATAATCAGGTGGTGTTGTACAGGGCACCACAAGGGTGATGTTGAGGGTCTGGTGGGTGAAATTATGCTCTTTTCACACCGATGATAATCACGTGGTGTTGTACAGGGCACCACAAGGGTGATGTTGAGGGTCTGGTGGGTGAAATTATGCTCTTTTCACACCGATGATAATCACGTGGTGTTGTACAGGGCACCACAAGGGTGATGTTAAGGGTCTGGTGGGTGAAATCATGCTCTTTTCTCAATGACGGTAATCACGTGGTGTTGTACAGGGCACCACAAGGGTGATGTTGAGGGTCTGGTGGGTGAAATTATGCTCTTTTCTCAATGACGATAATCACGTGGTGTTGTTCAGGGCACCACAAGGGTGATGTTGAGGGTGTGGATGGTGAAATTATGCTCTTTTCTCAATGACGATAATCACGTGGTGTTGTTCAGGGCACCACAAGGGTGATGTTGAGGGTCTGGTGGGTGAAATTAGGCTCTTTTCACACCGATGATAATCACGTGGTGTTAAACAGGGCACCACAAGGGTGATGTTGAGGGTCTGGAGGGTGAAATTATGCTCTTTCCTCAATGACGGTAATCACGTGGTGTTGTACAGGGCAACACAAGGGTGATGTTGAGGGTCTGGTGGGTGAAATTATGCTCTTTTCTCAATGACGGTAATCACGTGGTGTTGTACAGGGCACCACAAGGGTGATGTTGAGGGTCTGGTGGGTGAAATTATGCTCTTTTCACACCGATGATATTCACGTGGTGTTGTACAGGGCACCACAAGGGTGATGTTGAGGGTCTGGTGGGTGAAATCATGCTCTTTTCTCAATGACGGTAATCACGTGGTGTTGTACAGGGCACCACAAGGGTGATGTTGAGGGTCTGGTGGGTGAAATTATGCTCTTTTCTCAATGACGGTAATCACGTGCTGTTGTACAGGTCACCACAAGGGTGATGTTGAGGGTGTGGATGGTGAAATTATGCTCTTTTCTCAATGACGATAATCCCGTGGTGTTGTTCAGGGCACCACAGGGGTGATGTTGAGGGTCTGGTGGGTGAAATTAGGCTCTTTTCACACCGATGACAATCACGTGGTGTTGTACAGGGCACCACAAGGGTGATGTTGAGGGTCTGGAGGGTGAAATTATGCTCTTTCCTCAATGACGGTAATCACGTGGTGTTGTACAGGGCACCACAAGGGTGATGTTGAGGGTCTGGTGGGTGAAATTATGCTCTTTTCTCAATGACGGTAATCACGTGGTGTTGTACAGGGCACCACAAGGGTGATGTTGAGGGTCTAGTGGGTGGAATTATGCTCTTTTCACACCGATGATAATCACGTGGTGTTGTACAGGGCACCACAAGGGTGATGTTGAGGGTCTGGTGGGTGAAATTATGCTCTTTTCTCAATGACGGTAATCACGTGGTGTTGTACAGGGCACCACAAGGGTGATGTTGAGGGTGTGGATGGTGAAATTATGCTCTTTTCTCAATGACGGTAATCACGTGGTGTTGTACAGGGCACCACAAGGTTGATGTTGAGGGTCTGGTGGGTGAAATTATGCTCTTTTCACACCGATGATAATCACGTGGTGTTGTGCAGGGCACCACAAGGGTGATGTTGAGGGTCTGGAGGGTGAAATTATGCTCTTTCCTCAATGACGGTAATCACGTGGTGTTGTACAGGGCACCACAAGGGTGATGTTGAGGGTCTGGTGGGTGAAATTATGCTCTTTTCTCAATGACGGTAATCACGTGGTGTTGTACAGGGCACCACAAGGGTGATGTTGAGGGTCTGAAGGGTGAAATTATGCTCTTTTCACACCGATGATAATCACGTGGTGTTGTACAGGGCACCACAAGGGTGATGTTGAGGGTCTGGAGGGTGAAATTATGCTCTTTTCTCAATGACGGTAATCACGTGGTGTTGTACAGGGCACCACAAGGGTGATGTTGAGGGTCTGGTGGGGGAAATTATGCTCTTTTTTCAATGACGGTAATCACGTGGTGTTGTACAGGGCACCACGAGGGTGATGTTGAGGGTCTGGTGGGTGAAATTATGCTCTTTTCACACCGATGATAATCACGTGGTGTTGTACAGGGCACCACAAGGGTGATGTTGAGGGTCTGGAGGGTGAAATTATGCTCTTTTCTCAAGGACGATAATCACGTGTTGTTGTACAGGGCACCACAAGGGTGATGTTGAGGGTCTGGAGGGTGAAATTCTGCTCTTTTCACACCGATGATAATCACGTGGCTCTGATCAGGGCACCACAAGGGTGATGTTGAGGGTCTGGAGGGTGAAATTATGCTCTTTTCACACCGACGATATTCACGTGGTGTTGTTCAGGGCACCACAAGGGTGATGTTGAGGGTCTGGTGGGTGAAATTATGCTGTTTTCTCAAGGAAGATAATCATGTGGTGTTGTACAGGGCACCACAAGGGTGATGTTGAGGGTCTGGTGGGTGAAAGTATGCTCTTTTCACACCGATGATAATCACGTGGTGTTGTACAGGGCACCACAAGGGTGATGTTGAGGGTCTGGTGGGTTAAATTATGCTCTTTTCACACCGATGATAATCACGTGGTGTTGTACAGGGCACCACAAGGGTGATGTTGAGGGTCTGGTGGGTGAAATTATGCTCTTTTCACACCGATGATAATCACGTGGTGTTGTACAGGGCACCACAAGGGTGATGTTGAGGGTCTGGTGGGTGAAATTATGCTCTTTTCACACCGATGATAATCAGGTGGTGTTGTACAGGGCACCACAAGGGTGATGTTGAGGGTCTGGTGGGTGAAATTATGCTCTTTTCACACCGATGATAATCACGTGGTGTTGTACAGGGCACCACAAGGGTGATGTGGAGGGTCTGGTGGGTGAAATTATGCTCTTTTCACACCGATGATAATCACGTGGTGTTGTACAGGGCACCACAAGGGTGATGTTAAGGGTCTGGTGGGTGAAATCATGCTCTTTTCTCAATGACGGTAATCACGTGGTGTTGTACAGGGCACCACAAGGGTGATGTTGAGGGTCTGGTGGGTGAAATTATGCTCTTTTCTCAATGACGATAATCACGTGGTGTTGTTCAGGGCACCACAAGGGTGATGTTGAGGGTGTGGATGGTGAAATTATGCTCTTTTCTCAATGACGATAATCACGTGGTGTTGTTCAGGGCACCACAAGAGTGATGTTGAGGGTCTGGTGGGTGAAATTAGGCTCTTTTCACACCGATGATAATCACGTGGTGTTGTACAGGGCACCACAAGGGTGATGTTGAGGGTCTGGAGGCTGAAATTATGCTCTTTCCTCAATGACGGTGATCACGTGGTGTTGTACAGGGCACCACAAGGGTGATGTTGAGGGTCTGGTGGGTGAAATCATGACCTTTCCACACCGATGATAATCACGTGGTGTTGTTCAGGGCACCACAAGGGTGATGTTGAGGGTCTGGTGGGTGAAATTATGCTCTTTTCACACCGATGATAATCACGTGGTGTTGTTCAGGGCACCACAAGGGTGATGTTGAGGGTCTGGTGGGTGAAATTATGCTCTTTTCTCAAGGAAGATAATCACGTGTTGTTGTTCAGGGCACCACAAGGGTGATGTTGAGGGTCTGGTGAGTGAAATTATGCTCTTTTCACACCGATGATCATCACGTGGTGTTGTACAGGGCACCACAAGGGTGATGTTGAGGGTCTGGTGGGTGAAATTATGCTCTTTTCACACCGATGATAATCACGTGGTGTTGTACAGGGCACCACAAGGGTGATGTTGAGGGTCTGGTGGGTGAAATTATGCTCTTTTCACACCGATGATGATCACGTGGTGTTGTACAGAGCACCACAAGGGTGATGTTGAGGGTCTGAAGGGTGAAATTATGCTCTTCTCTCAAGGACGATAATCACGTGGTGTTGTACAGGGCACCACAAGGGTGATGTTGAGGGTCTGGTGGGTGAAATTATGCTCTTTTCTCAAGGAAGATAATCACGTGGTGTTGTACAGGGCACCACAAGGGTGATGTTGAGGGTCTGGTAGGTGAAATTATGCTCTTTTCTCAAGGAAGATAATCACGTGGTGTTGTACAGGGCACCACAAGGGTGATATTGAGGGTCTGGTGGGTGAAATT
Organism: Brachyptera risi; assembly: GCA_964007535.1. Lineage (NCBI taxonomy): Eukaryota > Metazoa > Arthropoda > Insecta > Plecoptera > Taeniopterygidae > Brachyptera > Brachyptera risi. The sequence goes on from OZ023337.1 coordinate 30,819,083, forward strand.
ATGCTCTTTTCTCAAGGACGATAATCACGTGCTGTTGTACAGGGCACCACAAGGGTGATGTTGAGGGTCTGGTGGGTGAAATTAGGCTCTTTTCTCAAGGACGATAATCACGTGTTGTTGTACACGGCACCACAAGGGTGATGTTGAGGGTCTGGTGGGTGAAATTATGCTCTTTTCTCAAGGACGATAATCACGTGTTGTTGTTCAGGGCACCACAAGGGTGATGTTGAGGGTCTGGTGGGTGAAATTAGGCTCTTTTCTCAAGGACGATATTCACGTGCTGTTGTACAGGGCACCACAAGGGTGATGTTGAGGGTCTGGTGGGTGAAATTAGGCTCTTTTCTCAAGGACGATAATCACGTGCTGTTGTACAGGGCACCACAAGGGTGATGTTGAGGGTCTGGTGGGTGAAATTAGGCTCTTTTCTCAAGGACGATAATCACGTGCTGTTGTACGGGGCACCACAAGGGTGATGTTGAGGGTCTGGAGGGTGAAATTATGCTCTTCTCACACCGATGATAATCACGTGGTGTTGTACAGTGCACCTCAAGGGTGATGTTGAGGGTCTGGTGGGTGAAATTATGCTCTTTTCACACCGATGATAATCACGTGGTGTTGTTCAGGGCACCACAAGGGTGATGTTGAGGGTCTGGTGGGTGAAATTATGCTCTTTTCACACCGATGATGATCATGTGGTGTTGTACAGGGCACCACAAGGGTGATGTTGAGGGTCTGGTGGGTGAAATTATGCTCTTTTCACACCGATGATAATCACGTGGTGTTGTTCAGGGCACCACAAGGGTGATGTTGAGGGTCTGGTGGGTGAAATTATGTTCTTTTCTCAAACATGATGATCAAGTGGTGGAGTTCAGGGCACCACAAGGGTGATGTTGAGGGTCTGGTGGGTGGAATTATGCTCTTTTCACACCGATGATAATCACGTGGTGTTGTACAGGGCACCACAAGGGTGATGTTGAGGGTCTGGTGGGTGAAATTATGCTCTTTTCACACCGATGATAATCACGTGGTGTTGTACAGGGCACCACAAGGGTGATGTTGAGGGTCTGGTGGGTGAAATTATGCTCTTTTCACACCGATGATAATCAGGTGGTGTTGTACAGGGCACCACAAGGGTGATGTTGAGGGTCTGGTGGGTGAAATTATGCTCTTTTCACACCGATGATAATCACGTGGTGTTGTACAGGGCACCACAAGGGTGATGTGGAGGGTCTGGTGGGTGAAATTATGCTCTTTTCACACCGATGATAATCACGTGGTGTTGTACAGGGCACCACAAGGGTGATGTTAAGGGTCTGGTGGGTGAAATCATGCTCTTTTCTCAATGACGGTAATCACGTGGTGTTGTACAGGGCACCACAAGGGTGATGTTGAGGGTCTGGTGGGTGAAATTATGCTCTTTTCTCAATGACGATAATCACGTGGTGTTGTTCAGGGCACCACAAGGGTGATGTTGAGGGTGTGGATGGTGAAATTATGCTCTTTTCTCAATGACGATAATCACGTGGTGTTGTTCAGGGCACCACAAGGGTGATGTTGAGGGTCTGGTGGGTGAAATTAGGCTCTTTTCACACCGATGATAATCACGTGGTGTTGTACAGGGCACCACAAGGGTGATGTTGAGGGTCTGGAGGCTGAAATTATGCTCTTTCCTCAATGACGGTGATCACGTGGTGTTGTACAGGGCACCACAAGGGTGATGTTGAGGGTCTGGTGGGTGAAATTATGCTCTTTTCTCGATGACGGTAATCACGTGGTGTTGTACAGGGCACCACAAGGGTGATGTTGAGGGTCTGGTGGATGAAATTATGCTCTTTTCACACCGATGATATTCACGTGGTGTTGTACAGGGCACCACAAGGGTGATGTTGAGGGTCTGGTGGGTGAAATCATGCTCTTTTCTCAATGACGGTAATCACGTGGTGTTGTACAGGGCACCACAAGGGTGATGTTGAGGGTCTGGTGGGTGAAATTATGCTCTTTTCTCAATGACGGTAATCACGTGCTGTTGTACAGGGCACCACAGGGGTGATGTTGAGGGTGTGGATGGTGAAATTATGCTCTTTTCTCAATGACGATAATCACGTGGTGTTGTTCAGGGCACCACAAGGGTGATGTTGAGGGTCTGGTGGGTGAAATTAGGCTCTTTTCACACCGATGACAACCACGTGGTGTTGTACAGGGCACCACAAGTGTGATGTTGAGGGTCTGGAGGGTGAAATTATGCTCTTTCCTCAATGACGGTAATCACGTGGTGTTGTACAGGGCACCACAAGGGTGATGTTGAGGGTCTGGTGGGTGAAATTATGCTCTTTTCTCAATGACGGTAATCACGTGGTGTTGTACAGGGCACCACAAGGGTGATGTTGAGGGTCTAGTGGGTGGAATTATGCTCTTTTCACACCGATGATAATCACGTGGTGTTGTACAGGGCACCACAAGGGTGATGTTGAGGGTCTGGTGGGTGGAATTATGCTCTTTTCTCAATGACGGTAATCACGTGGTGTTGTACAGGGCACCACGAGGGTGATGTTGAGGGTGTGGATGGTGAAATTATGCACTTTTCTCAATGACGGTAATCACGTGGTGTTGTACAGGGCACCACAAGGGTGATGTTGAGGGTCTGGTGGGTGAAATTATGCTTTTTTCACACCGATGATAATCACGTGGTGTTGTACAGGGCACCACAAGGGTGATGTTGAGGGTCTGGAGGGTGAAATTATGCTCTTTCCTCAATGACGGTAATCACGTGGTGTTGTACAGGGCACCACAAGGGTGATGTTGAGGGTCTGGTGGGTGAAATTATGCTCTTTTCTCAATGACGGTAATCACGTAGTGTTGTACAGGGCACCACAAGGGTGATGTTGAGGGTCTGAAGGGTGAAATTATGCTCTTTTCACACCTATGATAATCACGTGGTGTTGTACAGGGCACCACAAGGGTGATGTTGAGGGTCTGGAGGATGAAATTATGCTCTTTTCTCAATGACGCTGATCACGTGGTGTTGTACAGGGCACCACAAGGGTAATGTTGAGGGTCTGGTGGGGGAAATTATGCTCTTTTCTCAATGACGGTAATCACGTGGTGTTGTACAGGGCACCACAAGGGTGATGTTGAGGGTCTGGTGGGTGAAATTATGCTCTTTTCACACCGATGATAATCACGTGGTGTTGTACAGGGCACCACAAGGGTGATGTTGAGGGTCTGGTGGGTGAAATTATGCTCTTTTCTCAATGACGGTAATCATGTGGTGTTGTACAGGGCACCACAAGGGTGATGTTGAGGGTCTGGTGGGTGAAATTATGCTCTTTTCACACCGATGATAATCACTTGGTGTTGTACAGGGCACCACAAGGGTGATGTTGAGGGTCTGGAGGGTGAAATTATGCTCTTTTCACACCGATGATAATCACGTGGTGTTGTTCAGGGCACCACAAGGGTGATGTTGAGGGTCTGGTGGGTGAAATTAGGCTCTTTTCTCAAGGAAGATAATCACGTGTTGTTGTTCAGGGCGCCACAAGGGGTATGTTGAGGGTCTGAAGGGTGAAATTATGCTCTTTTCACACCGATGATAATCACGTGGTGTTGTTCAGGGCACCACAAGGGTGATGTTGAGGGTCTGGTGGGTGGAATTATGTTCTTTTCTCTAACATGATAATCACGTGGTGTTGTTCAGGGCACCACAAGGGTGATGTTGAGGGTCTGGTGGGTGAAATTATGTTTTTTTCTCTAACATGATAATCACGTGGTGTTGTTCAGGGCACCACAAGGGTGATGTTGAGGGTCTGGTGGGTGAAATTAGGCTCTTTTCTCAAGGAAGATAATCACGTGGTGTTGTACAGGGCACCACAAGGGTGATGTTGAGGGTCTGGTGGGTGAAATTATGCTCTTTTCACACCGATGATAATCACGTGGTGTTGTTCAGGGCACCACAAGGGTGATATTGAGGGTCTGGTGGGTGAAATTATGTTCTTTTCTCTAACATGATAATCACGTGGTGAAGTTCGGGGCACCACAAGGGTGATGTTGAGGGTCTGAAGGGTGAAATTATGCTCTTTCCTCAAGGACGATAATCACGCGTTGTTGTACAGGGCACCACAAGGGTGATGTTGAGGGTCTGAATGGTGAAATTATGCTCTTTTCACACCGATGATAATCACGTGGTGTTGTACATGGCACCACAAGGGTGAAGTTGAGGGTCTGGTGGGTGAAATTAGGCTCTTTTCTCAAGGAAGATAATCACGTGGTGTTGTACAGGGCACCACAAGGGTGATGTTGAGGGTCTGGAGGGTGGAATTCTGCTCTTTTCACACCGATGATAATCACGTGGTGTTGTTCAGGGCACCACAAGGGTGATGTTGACGGTCTGAAGGGAGAAATTATGCTCTTTTCACACCGATGATAATCACGTGGTGTTGTACAGGGCACCACAAGAGTGATGTTGAGGGTCTGGAGGGTGAAATTATGCTCTTTTCACAATGACGGTAATCACGTGGTGTTGTACAGGGCACCACAAGGGTGATGTTGAGGGTCTGGTGGGTGAAATTATGCTCTTTTCACACCGATGATAATCACGTGGTGTTGTTCAGGGCACCACAAGGGTGATGTTGAGGTTCTGGTGGGTGAAATTATGCTCTTTTCTCAAGGAAGATAATCACGTGGTGTTGTACAGGGCACCACAAGGGTGATGTTGAGGGTCTGAAGGGAGAAATTATGCTCTTTTCACACCGATGATAATCACGTGGTGTTGTACAGGGCACCACAAGGGTGATGTTGAGGTTCTGAAGGGAGAAATTATGCTATTTTCACACCGATGATAATCACGTGTTGTTGTACAGGACACCACAAGGGTGATGTTGAGGGTCTGAAGGGAGAAATTATGCTCTTTTCACACCGATGATAATCACGTGGTGTTGTACAGGGCACCACAAGGGTGATGTTGAGGGTCTGGAGGGTGAAATTATGCTCTTTTCACACCGATGATAATCACGTGGTGTTGTTCAGGGCACCACAAGGGTGATGTTGAGGGTCTGGTGGGTGAAATTATGCTCTTTTCTCAAGGAAGATAATCACGTGGTGTTGTGCAGGGCACCACAAGGGTGATGTTGAGGGTCTGAAGGGAGAAATTATGCTCTTTTCACACCGATGATGATCACGTGGTGTCGTACAGGGCACCACAAGGGTGATGTTGAGGGTCTGAAGGGAGAAATTATGCTCTTTTCACACCGATGATAATCACGTGGTGTTGTACAGGGCACCACAAGGGTGATGTTGAGGGTCTGGAGGGTGAAATTATGCTCTTTTCACACCGATGATAATCACGTGGTGTTGTTCAGGGCACCACAAGGGTGATGTTGAGGGTCTGGTGGGTGAAATTATGCTCTTTTCACACCGATGATAATCACGTGGCTCTGATCAGGGCACCACAAGGGTGATGTTGAGGGTCTGGTGGGTAAAATTATGCACTTTTCACACCGATGATAATCACGTGGTGTTGTACAGGGCACCACAAGGGTGATGTTGAGGGTCTGGAAGGTGAAATTATGCTCTTTTCTCAATGACGGTAATCACGAGGTGTTGTACAGGGCACCACAAGGGTGATGTTGAGGGTCTGAAGGGTGGAATTATGCTTTTTTCACACCGATGATAATCACGTGGTGTTGTACAGGGCACCACAAGGGTGATGTTGAGGGTCTGGAGGGTGAAATTATGCTCTTTTCTCAAGGAAGATAATCACGTGCTGTTGTTCAGGGCACCACAAGGGTGATGTTGAGGGTCTGGTGGGTGAAATTATGCTCTTTTCACACCGATGATAATCACGTGGTGTTGTACAGGGCACCACAAGGGTGATGTTGAGGGTCTGGAGGGTGATATTATGCTCTTTTCTCAATGACGGTAATCACGTGGCTCTGATCAGGGCACCACAAGGGTGATGTTGAGCGTCTGGAGGGTGAAATTATGCTCTTTTCACACCGATGATAATCACGTGGTGTTGTACAGGGCACCACAAGGGTGATGTTGAGGGTCTGGAGGGTGAAATTATGCTCTTTTCTCAATGACGGTAATCACGTGGCTCTGATCAGGGCGCCACAAGGGTGATGTTGAGGGTCTGGAGGGTGAAATTATGCTCTTTTCACACCGATGATAATCACGTGGTGTTGTACAGGGCACCACAAGGGTGATGTTGAGGATCTGGAGGGTGAAATTATGCTCTTTTCTCAAGGAAGATAATCACGTGCTGTTGTTCAGGGCACCACAAGGGTGATGTTGAGGGTCTGAAGGGTGAAATTATGCTCTTTTCACACCGATGATAATCACGTGGTGTTGTACAGGGCACCACAAGGGTGATGTTGAGGGTCTGGAGGGTGAAATTATGCTCTTTTCACACCGATGATAATCACGTGGTGTTGTACAGGGCACCATAAGGGTGATGTTGAGGGTCTGGAGGGTGAATTATGCTTTTTCCTCAATGACGGTAATCACGTGCTGTTGTACAGGGCACCATAAGGGTGATGTTGAGGGTCTGGAGGGTGAAATTATGCTCTTTTCTCAATGACGGTAATCACGTGGTGTTGTTCAGGGCACCACAAGGGTGATGTTGAGGGTCTGGTGGGTGGAATTATGCTCTTTTCACACCGATGATAATCACGTGGTGTTGTTCAGGGCACCACAAGGGTGATGTTGAGGGTCTGGTGGGTGAAATTATGCTCTTTTCACACCGACGATAATCACGTGGTGTTGTACAGGGCACCATAAGGGTGATGTTGAGGGTTTGGAGGGTGAAATTATGCTCTTTCCTCAATGACGGTAATCACGTGGTGATGTTCAGGGCACCACAAGGGTGATGTTGAGGGTCTGGAGGGTGAAATTATGCTCTTTTCTCAATGACGGTAATCACGTGCTGTTGTTCAGGGCACCACAAGGGTGATGTTGAGGGTCTGGAGGGTGGAATTATGCTCTTTTCTCAATGACGGTTATCTCGTGGTGTTGTACAGGGCACCACAAGGGTGATGGTAAGGATCTGGAGGGTGAAATTATGCTCTTTTCTCAATGACGGTTATCTCGTGGTGTTGTTCAAGGCACCACAAGGGTGACGTTGAGGGTCTGGAGGGTGAAATTATGCTCTTTTCACACCGATGATAATCACGTGCTGTTGTACAGGGCACCATAAGGGTGATGTTGAGGGTCTGGAGGGTGAAATTATTCTCTTTTCTCAAGGACGATAATCACGTGGTTGAGTTCTGGGCACCACAAGGGTGATGTTGAGGGTCTGGAGGGTGAAATTATGCTCTTTTCACACCGATGATAATCACGTGCTGTTGTACAGGGCACCATAAGGGTGATGTTGAGGGTCTGGAGGGTGAAATTATGCTCTTTTCTCAAGGACGATAATCACTTGTTGTTGTTCAGGGCACCACAAGGGTGATGTTGAGGGTCTGGAGGGTGAAATTATGCTCTTTTCTCAATGACGGTTATCTCGTGGTGTTGTACAGGGCACCACAAGGGTGATGTTGAGGGTCTGGAGGGTGAAATTATGCTCTTTTCTCAATGACGGTTATCTCGTGGTGTTGTTCAGGGCACCACAAGGGTGATGTTGAGGGTCTGGAGGGTGAAATTATGCTCTTTTCACACCGATGATAATCACGTGCTGTTGTACAGGGCACCACAAGGGTGATGTTGAGGGTCTGGAGGGTGAAATTATGCTCCTTTCTCAATGACGGTTATCTCGTGGTGTTGTTCAGGGCACCACAAGGGTGATGTTGAGGGTCTGGAGGGTGAAATTATGCTCTTTTCACACCGATGATAATCACGTGCTGTTGTACAGGGCACCACAAGGGTGATGTTGAGGGTCTGGAGGGTGAAATTATGCTCTTTTCTCAATGACGGTTATCTCGTGGTGTTGTTCAGGGCACCACAAGGGTGATGTTGAGGGTCTGGAGGGTGAAATTATGCTCTTTTCACACCGATGATAATCACGTGCTGTTGTACAGGGCACCACAAGGGTGATGTTGAGGGTCTGGAGGGTGAAATTATGCTCTTTTCTCAATGACGGTTATCTCGTGGTGTTGTTCAGGGCACCACAAGGGTGATGTTGAGGGTCTGGAGGGTGGAATTATGCTCTTTTCTCGAAGACGGTTATCTCGTGGTGTTGTTTAGGGCACCACAAGGGTGATGTTGAGGGTCTGGAATGAGAAATTATGCTCTTTTCACACCGATGATAATCACGTGCTGTTGTTCAGGGCACCACAAGGGTGATGTTGAGGGTCTGGAGGGTGAAATTATGCTCTTTTCTCAATGACGGTTATCTCGTGGTGTTGTTCAGGGCACCACAAGGGTGATGTTGAGGGTCTGGAGGGTGGAATTATGCTCTTTCCTCAATGACGGTAATCTCGTGCTGATGTACAGGGCACCACAAGGATGATGTTGAGGGTCTAAAGGGTGAAATTATGCTCTTTTCTCAATAGCGGTAATCTCGTGCTGATGTACAGGGCACCACAAGGATGATGTTGAGGGTCTGGAGGGTGAAATATGCTCTTTTCTCAATGACGGTAATCTCGTGCCCATGTACAGGGCACCACAAGGATGATGTTGAGGGTCTGAAGGGAGAAATTATGCTCTTTTCTCAAAAGCGGTAATCACGTGCTGTTGTAGAGGGCACCATAAGGGTGATGTTGAGGGTCTGGAGGGTGAAGTTATGCTCTCTTCTCAATGACGGTAATCTAGTGCTGATGTACAGGGCACCACAAGGATGATGTTGAGGGTCTGAAGGGTGAAATTATGCTCTTTTCTCGATAGCGGTAATCACGTGCTGTTGTAGAGGGCACCATAAGGGTGATGTTGAGGGTCTGGAGGGTGAAGTTATGCTCTCTTCTCAATGACGTAAATCTCGTGCTGATGTACAGTGCACCACAAGGGTGATGTTGAGGGTCTGAAGGGTGAAAATATGCTCTTTTCTCAATGACGGTAATCACGTGATGTTGTACAGGGCACCACAAGGGTGATGTTGAGGGTCTGAAGGGTGAAGTTATGCTCTTTTCTCAATGAAGGTAATCTCGTGCTGATGTACAGGGCATCACAAGGGTGATGTTGAGGGTCTGAAGGGTGAAAATATGCTCTTTTCTCAATGACTGTAATCACGTGCTGATGTAAAGGGCACCATAAGGGTGATGTTGAGGGTCTGGAGGGTGAAAATATGCTCTTTTCTCAATGACGGTAATCACGTGCTGTTGTAAACGGCACCATAAGGGTAATGTTGAGGGTCTGGAGGGTGAAATTATGCTCTCTTCACACCGACGATGATAACGTGCTGTTGTACAGGGCACCACAAGGATGATGTTGAGGGTCTGAAGGGTGAAGTTATGCTCTTTTCTCAATGACGGTAATCTCGTGCTGATGTACAGGGCATCACAAGGGTGATGTTGAGGGTCTGAAGGGTGAAAATATGCTCTTTTCTCAATGACGGTAATCACGTGCTGTTGTAAAGGGCACCATAAGGGTGATGTTGAGGGTCTGGAGGGTGAAATTATGCTCTCTTCACACCGACGATAATAATGTGCTGTTGTACAGGGCGACACAAGGGTGATGTTGAGGGTCTGAAGGGTGAAGTTATGCTCTTTTCTCAATGACGGTAATCTCGTGCTGATGTAAAGGGCATCACAAGGGTGATGTTGAGGGTCTGAAGGGTGATAATATGCTCTTTTCTCAATGACGATAATCACGTGCTGTTGTAAAGGGCACCATAAAGGTGATGTTGAGGGTCTGAAGGGTGAAATTATGCTCTCTTCACACCGACCATGATAACGTGCTGTTGTACAGGGCACCACAAGGGTGATGTTGAGGGTCTGGAGGGTGAAAATATGCTCTTTTCACACCGACGATGATAACGTGCTGTTGTACAGGGCACCACAAGGATGATGTTGAGGGTCTGAAGGGTGAAGTTATGCTCTTTTCTCAATGACGGTAATCTCGTGCTGATGTACAGGGCATCACAAGGGTGATGTTGAGGGTCTGAAGGGTGAAATTATGCTCTTTCCTCAATGACGGTAATAACGTGCTGTTGTAAAGGGCACCATAAGGGTGATGTTGAGGGTCTGAAGGGTGAAGTTATGCTCTTTTCTCAATGACGGTAATCTCGTGCTGATGTACAGGGCACCACAAGGGTGATGTTGAGGGTCTGAAGGGTGAAATTATGCTCTTTTCTCAATGACGGTAATCTCGTGCTGATGTACAGGACATCACAAGGGTGATGTTGAGGGTCTGAAGGGTGAAAATATGCTCTTTTCACACCGACGATGATAACGTGCTGTTGTACAGGGCACCACAAGGATGATGTTGAGGGTCTGAAGGGTGGAGTTATGCTCTTTTCTCAATGACGGTGATCTCGTGCTGATGTACAGGGCATCACAAGGGTGATGTTGAGGGTCTGAAGGGTGAAATTATGCTCTTTTCTCAATGACGGTAATCTCGTGCTGTTGTACAGGGCACCACAAGGGTGATGTTGAGGGTCTGAAAGGTGAAGTTATGCCCATTTCACACCGACGATAATAACGTGCTGTTGTACAGGGCACCACAAGGATGATGTTGAGGGTCTGAAGGGTGAAGTTATGCTCTTTTCTCAATGACGGTAATCTCGTGCTGATGTACAGGGCATCACAAGGGTGATGTTGAGGGTCTGAAGGGTGAAATTATGCTCTTTTCTCAATGACGGTAATCTCGTGCTGATGTACAGGGCATCACAAGGGTGATGTTGAGGGTCTGAAGGGTGAAAATATGCTCTTTTCACACCGACGATGATAACGTGCTGTTGTACAGGGCACCACAAGGATGATGTTGAGGGTCTGAAGGGTGAAGTTATGCTCTTTTCTCAATGACGGTAATCTCGTGCTGATGTACAGGGCATCACAAGGGTGATGTTGAGGGTCTGAAGGGTGAAATTATGCTCTTTCCTCAATGACGGTAATAACGTGCTGTTGTAAAGGGCACCCTAAGGATGATGTTGAGGGTCTAAAGGGTGAAATTATGCTCTTTCCTCAATGACGGTAATCTCGTGCTGATGTACAGGGCATCACAAGGGTGATGTTGAGGGTCTGAAGGGTGAAATTATGCTCTTTTCCCAATGACGGTAATCTCGTGCTGATGTACAGGGCATCACAAGGGTGATGTTGAGGGTCTGAAGGGTGAAGTTATGCTCATTTCACACCGACGATGATAACGTGCTGTTGTACAGGGCACCACAAGGATGATGTTGAGGGTCTGAAGGGTGGAGTTATGCTCTTTTCTCAATGACGGTGATCTCGTGCTGATGTACAGGGCATCACAAGGGTGATGTTGAGGGTCTGAAGGGTGAAATTATGCTCTTTTCTCAATGACGGTAATCTCGTGCTGTTGTACAGGGCACCACAAGGGTGATGTTGAGGGTCTGAAAGGTGAAGTTATGCCCATTTCACACCGACGATAATAACGTGCTGTTGTACAGGGCACCACAAGGATGATGTTGAGGGTCTGAAGGGTGAAGTTATGCTCTTTTCTCAATGAAGGTAATCTCGTGCTGATGTACAGGGCATCACAAGGGTGATGTTGAGGGTCTGAAGGGAGAAATTATGCTCTTTTCACACCGACGATGATAACGTGCTGTTGTACAGGGCACCACAAGGATGATGTTGAGGGTCTGAAGGTTGAAGTTATGCTCTTTTCCCAATGACGGTAATCTCGTGCTGATGTACAGGGCATCACAAGGGTGATGTTGAGGGTCTGAAGGGAGAAATTATGCTCTTTTCACACCGACGATGATAACGTGCTGTTGTACAGGGCACCACAAGGATGATGTTGAGGGTCTGAAGGGTGAAGTTATGCTCTTTTCCCAATGACGGTAATCTCGTGCTGTTGTACAGGGCACCACAAGGGTGATGTTGAGGGTCTGAAGGGTGAAATTATGCTCTTTTCTCAATGACGGTAATCTCGTGCTGATGTACAGGGCATCACAAGGGTGATGTTGAGGGTCTGAAGGGTGAAAATATGCTCTTTTCACACCGACGATGATAACGTGCTGTTGTACAGGGCACCACAAGGATGATGTTGAGGGTCTGAAGGGTGAAATTATGCTCTTTTCCCAATGACGGTAATCTCGTGCTGATGTACAGGGCATCACAAGGGTGATGTTGAGGGTCTGAAGGGTGAAATTATGCTCTTTCCTCAATGACGGTAATAACGTGCTGTTGTAAAGGGCACCACAAGGATGATGTTGAGGGTCTAAAGGGTGAAATTATGCTCTTTCCTCAATGACGGTAATCTCGTGCTGATGTACAGGGCATCACAAGGGTGATGTTGAGGGTCTGAAGGGTGAAATTATGCTCTTTTCCCAATGACGGTAATCTCGTGCTGATGTACAGGGCATCACAAGGGTGATGTTGAGGGTCTGAAGGGTGAAAATATGCTCTTTTCACACCGACGATGATAACGTGCTGTTGTACAGGGCACCACAAGGGTGATGTTGAGGGTCTGAAGGGTGAAGTTATGCTCATTTCACACCGACGATAATAACGTGCTGTTGTACAGGGCATCACAAGGGTGATGTTGAGGGTCTGAAGGGTGAAATCAGGCTCTTTTCTCAATGACGGTAATCTCGTGCTGATGTACAGGGCATCACAAGGGTGATGTTGAGGGTCTGAAGGGTGAAGTTATGCTCTTTTCTCAATGACGGTAATCTCGTGCTGATGTACAGGGCATCACAAGGGTGATGTTGAGGGTCTGAAGGGTGAAATTATGCTCTTTTCTCAAGGACGGTAATCTCGTGCTGATGTACAGGGCATCACAAGGGTGATGTTGAGGGTCTGAAGGGTGAAATTATGCTCTTTTCTCAAGGACGGTAATCTCGTGCTGATGTACAGGGCATCACAAGGGTGATGTTGAGGGTCTGAAGGGTGAAGTTATGCTCATTTCACACCGACGATAATAACGTGCTGTTGTACAGGGCACCACAAGGGTGATGTTGAGGGTCTAAAGGGTGAAATTATGCTCTTTTCCCAATGGCGGTAATAACGTGCTGTTGTACGGGACACCATAAGGGTGATGTTGAGTGTCTGGAGGGTGGAATTATGCTCTTTTCTCAATGACGGTAATCTCGTGCTGATGTACAGGGCAGCACAAGGGTTATGTTGAGGGTCTGAAGAGTGAATTCATGCTCTCTTCTCAATAGCGGATAATCACACTGTTGTACAGGGCATCACAAGGGTGATGGTGACGGTCTGAAGGGTGAAGTTATGCTCATTTCACACCGACGATAATAACGTGCTGTTGTACAGGGCACCACAAGGGTGATGTTGAGGGTCTGAAGGGTGAAAAATGCTCTTTTCTCAATAACGGTAATCTCGTGCTGATGTACAGGGCATCACAAGGGTGATGTTGAGGGTCTGAAGGGTGAAATTATGCTCTTTCCTCAATGACGGTAATCAAGAGCTGTTGTACAGGGCACCATAAGGGTGATATTGAGGGTCTGAAGGGTGAAATTATGCTCTTTTCTCAATGACGGTAATCACGTGCTGTTGTAAAGGGCACCATAAGGGTGATGTTGAGGGTCTGAAGGGTGAAATTATGCTCTTTTCTCAATGACGGTAATCACGTGCTGTTGTACAGGGCACCACAAGGGTGATGTTGAGGGTCTGAAGGGTAAAATTATGCTCTTTTCTCAATGACGGTAATCAAGAGCTGTTGTACAGGGCACCACAAGGGTGATGTTGAGGGTCTGAAGGGTGAAATTATGCTCTTTTCTCAATGACGGTAATCAAGAGCTGTTGTACAGGGCATCACAAGGGTGATGTTGAGGGTCTGAAGGGTGAAGTTATGCTCATTTCACACCGACGATAATAACGTGCTGTTGTACAGAGCACCACAAGGGTGATGTTGAGGGTCTGAAGGGTGAAATTATGCTCTTTTCTCAATGACGGTAATCACGTGCTGTTGTAAAGGGCACCATAAGGGTGATGTTGAGGGTCTGAAGGGTGAAATTATGCTCTTTTCTCAATGACGGTAATCACGTGCTGTTGTACAGGGCACCACAAGGGTGATGTTGAGGGTCTGAAGGGTAAAATTATGCTCTTTCCTCAATGACGGTAATCAAGAGCTGTTGTACAGGGCACCATAAGGGTGATATTGAGTGTCTGAAGGGTGAAATTATGCTCTTCTCTTAATGACGGTAATCACGTGCTGTTGTACAGGGCACCATAAGGGTGATTTTGAGGGTCTGAACGGTGAAATTAGGCTCTTCTCTCAATGACGGTAATAACGTGCTGTTGTAAAGGGCACCATAAGGGTGATGTTGAGAGTCTGAAGGGTGAAATTATGATCTTTTCTCAATGACGGTAATCACTCGCTGTTGTACAGGGCACCACAATTGTGATGTTGAGGGTCTGAAGGGTAAAGTTATGCTCTTTCCTCAATGACGGTAATCTAGAGCTGTTGTACAGGGCACCATAAGGGTGATATTGAGGGTCTGAAGGGTAAAATTATGCTCTTTTCTCGATGACGGTAATCACGTGCTGTTGTACAGGGCACCTTAAGGGTGACATTGAGGGTCTGAAGGGTGAAATTAGGCTCTTTGCTCAATGATGGTAATAACGTGCTGTTGTAAAGGGCACCATAAGGGTGATGTTGAGGGTCTGAAGGGTGAAATTATGCTCTTTTCTCAATGACGGTAATCACGTGCTGTTGTACAGGGCACCACAAGGGTGATGTTGAGGGTCTGAAGGGTAAAATTATGCTCTTTCCTCAATGACGGTAATCAAGAGCTGTTGTACGGGGCACCATGAGGGTGATATTGAGGGTCTGAAGGGTGAAATTATGCTCTTTTCTCGATGACGGTAATCACGTGCTGTTGTACAGGGCACCTTAAGGGTGATGTTGAGGGTCCGAAAGGTGAAATTATGCTCTTTTCTCAATGACGGTAATCTCGTGGTGTTGTACAGGGCACCACAAGGGTGATGTTGAGGGTCTGGAGTGTGAAATTATGCTCTTTTCACACTGACGATAATCACGTGCTTCTGTACAGGGCACCACAAGGGTGATGTTGAGGGTATGAATGGTGAGATTATGCTTTTTTCTCAATGACGGTAATCAAGAGCTGTTGTACAGGGCACCATATGAGTGATTTTGAGGGTCTGAAGGGAGAAATTATGCTTTTTTCTCAATGACGGTATTCACGTGCTGTTGTACAGGGCACCACAAGGGTGATGTTGACGGTCTGGAGGGTGAAATTATGCTCTTTTCCCAATGACGGTTATCTCTTGGTGTTGTGCAGGGCACCACAAGGGTGATGTTGAGGGTCTGGAGGGTGAAATTATGCTCTTTCTTAATGATGGTAATCTCGTGGTGATGTTCAGGGCACCACAAGGGTGATGTTGAGGGTCTGGAGGGTGAAATTATGCTCTTTTCTCAATGACGGTAATCACGTGCTGTTGTACAGGGCACCACAAGGGTGATGTTGAGGGTCTGAAGGGTGAAATTATGCTCTTTTCTTATTGACGGTAATCACGTGCTGTTGTACAGGGCACCACAAGGGTGATGTTAAGGGTGTGGAGGGTGGAATTATGCTCTTTTCTCAATGACGGTAATCACGTGCTGTTGTACAGGGCACCACAAGGGTGATGTTGAGGGTCTGAAGGGTGAAATTATGCTCTTTTCTTAATGACGGTAATCACGTGCTGTTGTACGGGGCACCACAAGGGTGATGTTGAGGGTCTGAAGGGAGAAATTATGCTCTTTTCTCAATGACGGTATTCACGTGCTGTTGTACAGGGCACCACAAGGGTGATGTTGAGGGTCTGAAGGGTGAAATTATGCTCTTTTCTTAATGACGGTAATCACGTGCTGTTGTACAGGGCACCACAAGGGTGATGTTGAGGGTCTGGAGGGTGAAATTATGCTCTTTCTCAATGACGGTAATCTCGTGGTGATGTTCAGGGCACCACAAGGGTGATGTTGAGGGTCTGAAGGGAGAAATTATGCTCTTCTCTCAATGACGGTAATCACGTGGTGATGTACAGGGCACCACAAGGGTGATGTTGAGGGTCTGGTGGGTGAAATTATGCTCTTTTCTCAAGGACGGTAATCACGTGCTGTTGTACAGGGCACCACAAGGGTGATGTTGAGGGTCTGGAGGGTGAAATTATGCTCTTTTCATACCGAGGATAATCACATGGTGTTGTACAGGGCACCACAAGGGTGATGTTGAGGGTCTGGAGGGTGAAATTATGCTCTTTTCACACCGATGATAATCACGTGGTGTTGTAGAAGGCACCACAAGGGTGATGTTGAGGGTCTGGTGGGTGAAATTATGCTCTTTTCACACCGATGATAATCACGTGGTGTTGTACAGGGCACCACAAGGGTGATGTTGAGGGTCTGGAGGGTGAAATTATGCTCTTCTCACACCGATGATAATCACGTGGTGTTGTACAGGGCACCACAAGGGTGATGTTGAGGGTCTGGTGGGTGAAATTATGCCCTTTTCACACCGATGATAATCACGTGGTGTTGTTCAGGGCACCACAAGGTTGATGTTGAGGGTCTGGTGGGTGAAATTATGCTCTTTTCACACCGACGATAATCACGTGGTGTTGTTCAGGGCACCACAAGGATGATGTTGAGGGTCTGGTGGGTGAAATTATGCTTTTTTCTCAAGGAAGATGATCACGTGCTGTTGTACAGGGCACCACAAGGGTGATGTTGAGGGTCTGAAGGGTGAAATTATGCTCTTTTCTCAAGGACGATAATCACGTGTTGTTGTACAGGGCACCACAAGGGTGATGTTGAGGGTCTGGAGGGTGGAATTCTGCTCTTTTCACACCAATGATAATCACGTGGCTCTGATCAGGGTACCACAAGGGTGATGTTGAGGGTCTGGAGGGTGAAATTATGCTCTTTTCACACCGACGATAATCACGTGGTGTTGTTCAGGGCACCACAAGGGTGATGTTGAGGGTCTGGTGGGTGAAATTATGCTCTTTTCTCAAGGAAGATAATCATGTGGTGTTGTACAGGGCACCACAAGGGTGATGTTGAGGGTCTGGTGGGTGAAATTATGCTCTTTTCACACCGATGATAATCACGTGGTGTTGTACAGGGCACCACAAGGGTGATGTTGAGGGTCTGGTGGGTGAAATTATGCTCTTTTCTCAAGGAATATAATCACGTGGTGTTGTACAGGGCACCACAAGGGTGATGTTGAGGGTCTGGAGGGTGAGATTATGCTCTTTCCTCAAGGACGATAATCACGTGTTGTAGTTCAGGGCACCACAAGGGTGATGTTGAGGGTCTGAAGGGTGAAATTATGCTCTTTTCACACCGATGATAATCACGTGGTGTTGTTCAGGGCACCACAAGGGTGATGTTGAGGGTCTGGAGGGTGAAATTATGCTCTTTCCACACTGATGATAATCACATGGTGTTGTACAGGGCACCACAAGGGTGATGTTGAGGGTCTGGTGGGTGAAATTTCGCTCTTTTCACACCGATGATAATCACGTGGTGTTGTTCAGGGCACCACAAGGGTGATGTTGAGGGTCTGGAGGGTGAAATTATGCTCTTTCCTCAAGGACGATAATCACGTGTTGTAGTTCAGGGCACCACAAGGGTGATGTTGAGGGTCTGAAGGGTGAAATTATGCTCTTTTCACACCGATGATAATCACGTGGTGTTGTTCAGGGCACCACAAGGGTGATGTTGAGGGTCTGGAGGGTGAAATTATGCTCTTTTCACACCGATGATGATCACGTGGTGTTGTACAGGGCACCACAAGGGTGATGTTGAGGGTCTGGTGGGTGAAATTTCGCTCTTTTCACACCGATGATAATCACGTGGTGCTGTTCAGGGCACCACAAGGGTGATGTTGAGGGTCTGGTGGGTGAAATTATGCTCTTTTCTCAAGGAAGATAATCACGTGGTGTTGTTCAGGGCACCACAAGGGTGATGTTGAGGGTCTGGTGGGTGAAATTATGCTCTTTTCACACCGATGATAATCACGTGGTGTTGTTCAGGGCACCACAAGGGTGATGTTGAGGGTCTGGTGGGTGAAATTATGCTCTTTTCTCAAGGAAGATAATCACGTGTTGTTGTTCAGGGCTCCACAAGGGTGATGTTGAGGGTCTGGAGGGTGAAATCATGCTCCTTTCACACCGATGATAATCACGTGGTGTTGTACAGGGCACCACAAGGGTGATGTTGAGGGTCTGGAGGGTGAAATTATGCTCTTTTCTCAAGGAAGATAATCACGTGGTGTTGTACAGGGCACCACAAGGGTGATGTTGAGGGTCTGGAGGGTGAAATTATGCTCTTTTCACACCGATGATAATCACGTGGTGTTGTTCAGGGCACCACAAGGGTGATGTTGAGGGTCTGGAGGGTGAAATTATGCTCTTTTCTCAATGACGGTTATCTCGTGGTGTTGTTCAGGGCACCACAAGGGTGATGTTGAGGGTCTGGAGGGTGAAATTATGCTCTTTTCACACCGATGATAATCACGTGGTGTTGTACAGGGCACCACAAGGGTGATGTTGAGGGTCTGGAGGTTGAAATTAGGCTCTTTTCACACCGATGATAATCACGTGGTGTTGTTCAGGGCACCACAAGGGTGATGTTGAGGGTCTGGAGGGTGAAATTATGCTCTTTTCACACCGATGATAATCACGTGGTGTTGTTCAGGGCACCACAAGGGTGATGTTGAGGGTCTGGAGGGTGAAATTATGCTCTTTTCACACCGATGATAATCACGTGGTGTTGTACAGGGCACCACAAGGGTGATGTTGAGGGTCTGGAGGGTGAAATTATGCTCTTTTCACACCGATGATAATCACGTGGTGTTGTTCAGGGCATCACAAGGGTGATGTTGAGGGTCTGGAGGGTGAAATTATGCTCTTTTCTCAATGACGGTAATCACGTGCTGTTGTACAGGGCACCACAAGGGTGATGTTGAGGGTCTGGAGGGTAGAATTATGCTCTTTCCTCAAGGACGATAATCACGTGCTGTTGTACAGGGCACCACAAGGGTGATGTTGAGGGTCTGGAGGGTGAAATTATGCTCTTTTCTCAAGGACGATAATCACGTGTTGTTGTTCAGGGCACCACAAGGGTGATGTTGAGGGTCTGGAGGGTGAAATTATGCTCTTTTCTCAAGAACGATAATCACGTGCTGTTGTACAGGGCACCACAAGGGTGATGTTGAGGGTCTGGAGGGTGAAATTATGCTCTTTTCACACCGACGATAATCACGTGCTGTTGTACAGGGCACCACAAGGGTGATGTTGAGGGTCTGAAGGGTGGAATTATAATCTTTTCTTAATGACGGTAATCACGTGCTGTTGTACAGGGCACCACAAGGGTGATGTTGAGGGTCTGGAGGGTGAAATTATGCTCTTTTCTCAAGGACGATAATCACGTGTTGTTGTTCAGGGCACCACAAGGGTGATGTTGAGGGTCTGGAGGGTGAAATTATGCTCTTTTCTCATGGACGATAATCACGTCCTGTTGTACAGGGCACCACAAGGGTGATGTTGAGGGTCTGGAGGGTGAAATTATGCTCTTTTCTCAAGGACGATAATCACGTGCTGTTGTACAGGGCACCACAAGGGTGATGTTGAGGGTCTGGAGGGTGAAATTATGCTCTTTTCACACCGATGATAATCACGTGTTGTTGTACAGGGCACCACAAGGATGATGTTGAGGGTCTGGAGGGTGAAATTATGCTCTTTTCTCAAGGACGGTAATCTCGTGGTGTTGTACAGGGCACCATAAGGGTGATGTTGAGGGTCTGGAGGGTGAAATTATGCTCTTTTCTTAAGGACGGTAATCTCGTGGTGTTGTAGAGGGCACCATAAGGGTGATGTTGAGGGTCTGGAGGGTGAAATTATGCTCTTTTCTCAAACATGATAATCACGTGGTTGAGTTCAGGGCACCACAAGGGTGATGTTGAGGGTCTGGATGGTGAAATTATGCTCTTTTCTCAAGGACGATAATCACGTGGTGTTGTACAGGGCACCACAAGGATGATGTTGAGGGTCTGGAGGGTGAAATTATGCTCTTTTCTCAAGGACGATAATCACGTGGTGTTGTACAGGGCACCACAAGGGTGATGTTTAGGGTCTGGAGGGTGAAATTATGCTCTTTCTCAAGGACGATAATCACGTGGTGTTGTACAGGGCACCATAAGGGTGATTTTGAGGGTCTGGAGGGTGAAATCAAGCTCTTTTCTCAAGGACGATAATCACGTGGTGTTGTACAGGGCACCACAAGGGTGATGTTGAGGGTCTGGAGGGTGAAATTGAGCTCTTTTCACACCGATGATAATCACGTGCTGTCGTACAGGGCACCATAAGGGTGATGTTGAGGGTCTGGAGGGTGAAATTATGCTCTTTTCTCAAGGACGATAATCACGTGGTGTTGTACAGGGCACCACAAGGGTGATGTTGAGGGTCTGGAGGGTGAAATTATGCTCTTTTCACACTGATGATAATCACGTGCTGTTGTACAGGGCACCATAAGGGTGATGTTGAGGGTCTGGAGGGTGAAATTATGCTCTTTTCTCAAGGACGGTGATCTCGTGGTGTTGTTCAGGGCACCACAATGGTGATGTTGAGGGTCTGGAGGGTGAAATTATGCTCTTTCCTCAAGGACGATAATCACGTGTTGTTGTTCAGGGCACCACAAGGGTGATGTTGAGGGTCTAGAGGGTGAAATTATGCTCTTTTCTCAAGGACGGTAATCTCGTGGTGTTGTTCAGGGCTCCACAAGGGTGATGTTGAGGGTCTTGAGGGTGGAATTATGCTCTTTCCTCAAGGACGATAATCACGTGTTGTTGTTCAGGGCACCACAAGGGTGATGTTGAGGGTCTGGAGGGTGAAATTATGCTCTTTCCTCGAGGACGATAATCACGTGTTGTTGTTCAGGGCACCACAAGGGTGATGTTGAGGGTCTGGAGGGTGAAATTATGCTCTTTCCTCAAGGACGATAATCACGTGTTGTTGTTCAGGGCACCACAAGGGTGATGTTGAGGGTCTGGAAGGTGAAATTATGCTCTTTTCTCAAGGACGATAATCACGTGTTGTTGTTCAGGGCACCACAAGGGTGATGTTGAGGGTCTGGAGGGTGAAATTATGCTCTTTCCTCAAGGACGATAATCACGTGTTGTTGTTCAGGGCACCACAAGGGTGATGTTGAGGGTCTGGAGGGTGAAATTATGCTCTTTTCTCAAGGACGATAATCACGTGCTGTTGTACAGGGCACCACAAGGGTGATGTTGAGGGTCTGGTGCGTGAAATTATGCTCTTTTCACACCGATGATAATCACGTGGTGTTGTTCAGGGCACCACAAGGGTGATGTTGAGGGTCTGGAGGGTGAAATTATGCTCTTTCCTCAAGGACGATAATCACGTGTTGTTGTTCAGGGCACCACAAGGGTGATGTTGAGGGTCTGGAGGGTGAAATTATGCTCTTTCCTCAAGGACGATAATCACGTGTTGTTGTTCAGGGCACCACAAGGGTGATGTTGAGGGTCTGGAGGGTGAATTTATGCTCTTTCCTCAAGGACGATAATCACGTGTTGTTGTTCAGGGCACCACAAGGGTGATGTTGAGGGTCTGGAGGGTAAAATTATGCTCTTTCCTCAAGGACGATAATCACGTGTTGTTGTTCAGGGCACCACAAGGGTGATGTTGAGGGTCTGGAGGGTGAAATTATGCTCTTTCCTCAAGGACGATAATCACGTGTTGTTGTTCAGGGCACCACAAGGGTGATGTTGAGGGTCTGGAGGGTGAAATTATGCTCTTTTCTCAAGGACGATAATCACGTGTTGTTGTTCAGGGCACCACAAGGGTGATGTTGAGGGTCTGGAGGGTGAAATTATACTCTTTCCTCAAGGACGGTAATCACGTGTTGTTGTTCAGGGCACCACAAGGGTGACGTTGACGGTCTGGAGGGTGAAATTATGCTCTTTCCTCAAGGACGATAATCACGTGTTGTTGTTCAGGGCACCACAAGGGTGATGTTGAGGGTCTGGAGGATGAAATTATGCTCTTTCCTCAAGGACGATAATCACGTGTTGTTGTACAGGGCACCACAAGGGTGATGTTGAGGGTCTGAAGGGTGAAATTATGCTCTTTCTCCAATGACGGTAATCAAGAGCTGTTTGACAGGGCACCATAAGGGTGATGTTGAGGGTCTGAAGGGTGAAATGATGCTCTTTTCCTAATGGCCCTAATCATGTTCTGTTGTACAGGGCACCATGAGGGTGATGTTAAGGGTCTGGAGGGTGAAATTATGCTCTTTTCTCAATGACGGTAATCACGTGCTGTTGTACAGGGCACCACAAGGGTGATGTTAAGGGTGTGGAGGGTGGAATTATGCTCTTTTCTCAATGACGGTAATCTCGTGGTGTTGTTCAGGGCACCACAAGGGTGATGTTGAGGGTCTGGAGGGTGAAATTATGCTCTTTTCTCAATGACGGTAATCACGTGCTGTTGTACAGGGCACCACAAGGGTGATGTTGAGGGTCTGAGGAGGGAAGTTATGCTCTTTTCTCAATGACGATAATCTCGTGCTGATGTACAGGGCATCACAAGGGTGATGTTGAGGGTCTGAAGGGTGAAGTTATGCTCTTTTCTCAATGACGATAATCTCGTGCTGATGTACAGGGCATCACAAGGGTGATGTTGAGGGTCTGAAGGGTGTAATTATGCTCTTTCCTCGATGACGAAAATAACGTGCTGTTGTACGGGACACCACAAGGGTAATGTTGAGGGTCTGAAGAGTGAATTCATGCTCTCTTCTCAATAGCGGATAATCACACTGTTGTACAGGGCACCACAAGGGTGATGTTGAGGGTCTTGAGGGTGAAATTATGCTCATTTAACACCGACGATAATAACGTGCTGTTGTACAGGGCACCACAAGGGTGATGTTGAGGGTCTGAGGGGGGAAGTTATGCTCCATCCTCAATGACGGTAATCTCGTGCTGATGTACAGGGCATCACAAGGGTGATGTTGAGGGTCTGAAGGGTGAAATTATGCTCTTTTCTCAATGACGGTAATCACGTGCTTTTGTAAAGGGCACCATAAGGGTGATATTGAGGGTCTGAAGGGTGAAATTATGCTCTTTTCTCAATGACGGTAATCACGTGCTGTTGTACAGGGCACCATAAGGGTGATGTTGAGGGTCTGGTGGGTGAAATTATGCTCTTTTCTCAATGACGGTAATCACGTGCTGTTGTACAGGGCACCACAAGGGTGATGTTGAGGGTCTGAAGGGAGAAATTATGCTCTTTTCTCAATGACGGTAATCACGTGCTGTTGTACAGGGCGCCACAAGGGTGATGTTGAGGGTCTGGAGGGTGAAATTATGCTCTTTTCTCAATGACGGTTATCTCGTGGTGTTGTTCAGGGCGCCACAAGGGTGATGTTGAGGGTCTGGAGGGTGAAATTATGCTCTTTTCTCAAGGACGATAATCACGTGGTGTTGTACAGGGCACAACAAGGGTGATGTTGAGGGTCTGGAGGGTGAAATTATGCTCTTTTCTCAAGGACGGTAATCACGTGCTGTTTTACAGGGCACCACAAGGGTGATGTTGAGGGTCTGGAGGGTGAAATTATGCTCTTTTCTCAAGGAGGGTAATCTCGTGTTGTTGTTCAGGGCGCCACAAGGGTGATGTTGAGGGTCTGGAGGGTGAAATAATGCTCTTTTCACACCGATGATAATCACGTGGTGTTGTACAGGGCACCACAAGGGTGATGTTGAGGGTCTGGAGGGTGAAATTATGCTCTTTTCTCAAGGACGGTAATCTCGTGGTGTTGTACAGGGCAACATAAGGGTGATGTTGAGGGTCTGGAGGGTGAAATTATGCTCTTTTCTCAAGGACGATAATCACGTGGTGTTGTACAGGGCACCACAAGGGTGATGTTGAGGGTCTGGAGGGTGGAATTATGCTCTTTTCTCAAGGACGATAATCACGTGGTGTTGTACAGGGCACCACAAGGGTGATGTTGAGGGTCTGGAGGGTGAAATTATGCTTTTTCTCAAGGACGATAATCACGTGGTGTTGTACAGGGCACCATAAGGGTGATTTTGAGGGTCTGGAGGGTGAAATCAAGCTCTTTCCTCAAGGACGATAATCACGTGGTGTTGTACAGGGCACCACAAGGGTGATGTTGAGGGTCTGGAGGGTGAAATTATGCTCTTTTCACACCGATGATAATCACGTGCTGTCGTACAGGGCACAATATGGGTGATGTTGAGGGTCTGGAGGGTGAAATTATGCTCTTTTCTCAATGACGATAATCACGTGGTGTTGAACAGGGCACCACAAGGGTGATGTTGAGGGTCTGGAGGGTGAAATTATGCTCTTTTCACACCGATGATAATCACGTGCTGTTGTACAGGGCACCATAAGGGTGATGTTGAGGGTCTGGAGGGTGAAATTATGCTCTTTTCTCAAGGACGGTGATCTCGTGGTGTTGTTCAGGGCACCACAATGGTGATGTTGAGGGTCTGGAGGGTGAAATTATGCTCTTTCCTCAAGGACGATAATCACGTGTTGTTGTTCAGGGCACCACAAGGGTGATGTTGAGGGTCTGGAGGGTGAAATTATGCTCTTTTCTCAAGGACGGTAATCTCGTGGTGTTGTTCAGGGCTCCACAAGGGTGATGTTGAGGGTCTTGAGGGTGAAATTATGCTCTTTCCTCAAGGACGATAATCACGTGTTGTTGTTCAGGGCACCACAAGGGTGATGTTGAGGGTCTGGAGGGTGAAATTATGCTCTTTCCTCGAGGACGATAATTACGTGTTGTTGTTCAGGGCACCACAAGGGTGATGTTGAGGGTCTGGAGGGTGAAATTATGCTCTTTCCTCAAGGACGATAATCACGTGTTGTTGTTCAGGGCACCACAAGGGTGATGTTGAGGGTCTGTAAGGTGAAATTATGCTCTTTTCTCAAGGACGATAATCACGTGTTGTTGTTCAGGGCACCACAAGGGTGATGTTGAGGGTCTGGAGGGTGAAATTATGCTCTTTCCTCAAGGACGATAATCACGTTTTGTTGTTCAGGGCACCACAAGGGTGATGTTGAGGGTCTGGAGGGTGAAATTATGCTCTTTTCTCAAGGACGATAATCACGTGCTATTGAAAAGGGCACCACAAGGGTGATGTTGAGGGTCTGGTGCGTGAAATTATGCTCTTTTCACACCGATGATAATCACGTGGTGTTGTTCAGGGCACCACAAGGGTGATGTTGAGGGTCTGGAGGGTGAAATTATGCTCTTTCCTCAAGGACGATAATCACGTGTTGTTGTTCAGGGCACCACAAGGGTGATGTTGAGGGTCTGGAGGGTGAAATTATGCTCTTTCCTCAAGGACGATAATCACGTGTTGTTGTTCAGGGCACCACAAGGGTGATGTTGAGGGTCTGGAGGGTGAAATTATGCTCTTTCCCCAAGGACGATAATCACGTGTTGTTGTTCAGGGCACCACAAGGGTGATGTTGAGGGTCTGGAGGGTGAAATTATGCTCTTTCCTCAAGGACGATAATCACGTGTTGTTGTTCAGGGCACCACAAGGGTTATGTTGAGGGTCTGGAGGGTGAAATTATGCTCTTTCCTCAAGGACGATAATCACGTGTTGTTGTTCAGGGCACCACAAGGGTGACGTTGACGGTCTGGAGGGTGAAATTATGCTCTTTCCTCAAGGACGATAATAACGTGTTGTTGTTCAGGGCACCACAAGGGTGATGTTGAGGGTCTGGAGGATGAAATTATGCTCTTTCCTCAAGGACGATAATCACGTGTTGTTGTACAGGGCACCACAAAGGTGATGTTGAGGGTCTGAAGGGTGATATTATGCTCTTTCTCCAATGACGGTAATCAAGAGCTGTTTGACAGGGCAATATAAGGGTGATGTTGAGGGTCTGAAGGGTGAAATTATGCTCTTTTCCTAATGACCCTAATCATGTTCTGTTGTACAGGGCACCATGAGGGTGATGTTAAGGGTCTGGAGGGTGAAATTATGCTCTTTTCTCAAGGACGGTAATCTCGTGGTGTTGTACAGGGCACCATAAGGGTGATGTTGAGGGTCTGGAGGGTGAAATTATGCTCTTTTCTCAAGGACGGTAATCTCGTGGTGTTGTACAGGGCACCATAAGGGTGATGTTGAGGGTCTGGAGGGTGAAATTATGCTCTTTTCTCAAACATGATAATCACGTGGTTGAGTTCAGGGCACCACAAGGGTGATGTTGAGGGTCTGGAGGGTGAAATTATGCTCTTTTCTCAAGGACGATAATAACGTGGTGTTGTACAGGGCACAACAAGGGTGATGTTGAGGGTCTGGAGGGTGAAATTATGCTCTTTTCTCAAGGACGATAATCACGTGCTGTTGTACAGGGCACCACAATGGTGATGTTGAGGGTCTGGAGGATGAAATTATGCTCTTTTCACACCGATGATAATCACGTGCTGTTGTACAGGGCACCATAAGGGTGATGTTGAGGGTCTGGAGGGTGAAATTATGCTCTTTTCTCAATGACGGTAATCACGTGGCTCTGATCAGGGCACCACAAGGGTGATGTTGAGGGTCTGGAGGGTGAAATTATGTTTTTTTTCTCAATGACGGTAATCACGTGTTGTTGTACAGGGCACCACAAGGGTGATGTTGAGGGTCTGGAGGGTGAAATTATGCTCTTTTCACACCGATGATAATCACGTGGTGTTGTACAGGGCACCACAAGGGTGATGTTGAGGGTCTGGAGGGTGAAATTATGCTCTTTTCTCAATGACGGTTATCTCGTGGTGTTGTTCAGGGCACCACAAGGGTGATGTTGAGGGTCTGGAGGGTGAAATTATGCTCTTTTCTCAATGACGGTAATCACGTGGTGTTGTACAGGGCACCACAAGGGTTGATGTTGAGGGTCTGGTGGGTGAAATTATGCTCTTTTCACACCGATGATAATCACGTGCTGTTGTACAGGGCACCATAAGGGTGATGTTGAGGGTCTGGAGGGTGAAATTATGCTCTTTTCACACCGATGATAATATCGTGGTGTTGTTCAGGGCACCACAAGGGTGATGTTGAGGGTCTGGAGGGTGAAATTATGCTCTTTTCACACCGATGATAATCACGTGGTGTTGTTCAGGGCACCACAAGGGTGATGTTGAGGGTCTGGAGGGTGAAATTATGCTCTTTTCTCAATGACGGTAATCACGTGGTGTTGTACAGGGCACAACAAGGGTGATGTTGAGGGTCTGGAGGGTGAAATTATGCTCTTTTCTCAATGACGGTAATCACGTGCTGTTGTACAGGGCGCCACAAGGGTGATGTTGAGGGTCTGGAGGGTGAAATTATGCTCTTTTCACACCGATGATAATCACGTGGTGTTGTTCAGGGCGCCACAAGGGTGATGTTGAGGGTCTGGAGGGTGGAATTATGCTCTTTTCTCAATGACGGTAATCACGTGCTGTTGTACAGGGCGCCACAAGGGTGATGTTGAGGGTCTGGAGTGTGAAATTATGCTCTTTTCTCAATGACGGTTATCTCGTGGTGTTGTTCAGGGCACCACAAGGGTGATGTTGAGGGTCTGGAGGGTGAAATTATGCTCTTTTCACACCGATGATAATCACGTGCTGTTGTACAGGGCACCACAAGGGTGATGTTGAGGGTCTGGAGGGTGAAATTATGCTCTTTTCTCAATGCCGGTTATCTCGTGGTGTTGTTCAGGGCACCACAAGGGTGATGTTGAGGGTCTGGAGGGTGAAATTATGCTCTTTTCTCAATGACGGTTATCTCGTGGTGTTGTTCAGGGCGCCACAAGGGTGATGTTGATGGTCTGGAGGGTGAAATTATGCTCTTTTCTCAATGACGGTTATCTCGTGGTGTTGTTCAGGGCACCACAAGGGTGATGTTGAGGGTCTGGAGGGTGAAATTATTCTCTTTTCTCAATGACGGTTATCTCGTGGTGTTGTTCAGGGCGCCACAAGGGTGATGTTGAGGGTCTGGAGGGTGAAATTATGCTCTTTTCACACCGATGATAATCACGTGCTGTTGTACAGGGCGCCACAAGGGTGATGTTGAGGGTCTGGAGGGTGAAATTATGCTCTTTTCTCAATGACGGTTATCTCGTGGTGTTGTTCAGGGCACCACAAGGGTGATGTTGAGGGTCTGGAGGGTGAAATTATGCTCTTTTCACACCGATGATAATCACGTGGTGTTGTACAGGGCACCACAAGGGTGATGTTGAGGGTCTGGAGGTTGAAATTAGGCTCTTTTCACACCGATGATAATCACGTGGTGTTGTTCAGGGCACCACAAGGGTGATGTTGAGGGTCTGGAGGGTGAAATTATGCTCTTTTCACACCGATGATAATCACGTGGTGTTGTTCAGGGCACCACAAGGGTGATGTTGAGGGTCTGGAGGGTGAAATTATGCTCTTTTCACACCGATGATAATCACGTGGTGTTGTACAGGGCACCACAAGGGTGATGTTGAGGGTCTGGAGGGTGAAATTATGCTCTTTTCACACCGATGATAATCACGTGGTGTTGTTCAGGGCATCACAAGGGTGATGTTGAGGGTCTGGAGGGTGAAATTATGCTCTTTTCTCAATGACGGTAATCACGTGCTGTTGTACAGGGCACCACAAGGGTGATGTTGAGGGTCTGGAGGGTAGAATTATGCTCTTTCCTCAAGGACGATAATCACGTGCTGTTGTACAGGGCACCACAAGGGTGATGTTGAGGGTCTGGAGGGTGAAATTATGCTCTTTTCTCAAGGACGATAATCACGTGTTGTTGTTCAGGGCACCACAAGGGTGATGTTGAGGGTCTGGAGGGTGAAATTATGCTCTTTTCTCAAGAACGATAATCACGTGCTGTTGTACAGGGCACCACAAGGGTGATGTTGAGGGTCTGGAGGGTGAAATTATGCTCTTTTCACACCGACGATAATCACGTGCTGTTGTACAGGGCACCACAAGGGTGATGTTGAGGGTCTGAAGGGTGGAATTATAATCTTTTCTTAATGACGGTAATCACGTGCTGTTGTACAGGGCACCACAAGGGTGATGTTGAGGGTCTGGAGGGTGAAATTATGCTCTTTTCTCAAGGACGATAATCACGTGTTGTTGTTCAGGGCACCACAAGGGTGATGTTGAGGGTCTGGAGGGTGAAATTATGCTCTTTTCTCATGGACGATAATCACGTCCTGTTGTACAGGGCACCACAAGGGTGATGTTGAGGGTCTGGAGGGTGAAATTATGCTCTTTTCTCAAGGACGATAATCACGTGCTGTTGTACAGGGCACCACAAGGGTGATGTTGAGGGTCTGGAGGGTGAAATTATGCTCTTTTCACACCGATGATAATCACGTGTTGTTGTACAGGGCACCACAAGGATGATGTTGAGGGTCTGGAGGGTGAAATTATGCTCTTTTCTCAAGGACGGTAATCTCGTGGTGTTGTACAGGGCACCATAAGGGTGATGTTGAGGGTCTGGAGGGTGAAATTATGCTCTTTTCTTAAGGACGGTAATCTGGTGGTGTTGTACAGGGCACCATAAGGGTGATGTTGAGGGTCTGGAGGGTGAAATTATGCTCTTTTCTCAAACATGATAATCACGTGGTTGAGTTCAGGGCACCACAAGGGTGATGTTGAGGGTCTGGATGGTGAAATTATGCTCTTTTCTCAAGGACGATAATCACGTGGTGTTGTACAGGGCACAACAAGGGTGATGTTGAGGGTCTGGAGGGTGAAATTATGCTCTTTTCTCAAGGACGATAATCACGTGCTGTTGTACAGGGCACCACAAGGGTGATGTTGAGGGTCTGGAGGATGAAATTATGCTCTTTTCACACCGATGATAATCACGTGCTGTTGTACAGGGCACCACAAGGGTGATGTTGAGGGTCTGGAGGGTGAAATTATGCTCTTTTCTCAAGGACGGTAATCACGTGCTGTTGTACAGGGCACCACAAGGGTGATGTTGAGGGTCTGGAGGGTGAAATTATGCTCTTTTCTCAAGGACGGTAATCTCGTGTTGTTGTTCAGGGCGCCACAAGGGTGATGTTGAGGGTCTGGAGGGTGAAATTATGCTCTTTTCACACCGATGATAATCACGTGGTGTTGTACAGGGCACCACAAGGGTGATGTTGAGGGTCTGGAGGGTGAAATTATGCTCTTTTCTCAAGGACGGTAATCTCGTGGTGTTGTACAAGGCACCATAAGGGTGATGTTGAGGGTCTGGAGGGTGAAATTATGCTCTTTTCTCAAGGACGATAATCACGTGGTGTTGTACAGGGCACCACAAGGATGATGTTGAGGGTCTGGAGGGTGAAATTATGCTCTTTTCTCAAGGACGATAATCACGTGGTGTTGTACAGGGCACCACAAGGGTGATGTTTAGGGTCTGGAGGGTGAAATTATGCTCTTTCTCAAGGACGATAATCACGTGGTGTTGTACAGGGCACCATAAGGGTGATTTTGAGGGTCTGGAGGGTGAAATCAAGCTCTTTTCTCAAGGACGATAATCACGTGGTGTTGTACAGGGCACCACAAGGGTGATGTTGAGGGTCTGGAGGGTGAAATTGAGCTCTTTTCACACCGATGATAATCACGTGCTGTCGTACAGGGCACCATAAGGGTGATGTTGAGGGTCTGGAGGGTAAAATTATGCTCTTTTCTCAAGGACGATAATCACGTGGTGTTGTACAGGGCACCACAAGGGTGATGTTGAGGGTCTGGAGGGTGAAATTATGCTCTTTTCACACTGATGATAATCACGTGCTGTTGTACAGGGCACCATAAGGGTGATGTTGAGGGTCTGGAGGGTGAAATTATGCTCTTTTCTCAAGGACGGTGATCTCGTGGTGTTGTTCAGGGCACCACAATGGTGATGTTGAGGGTCTGGAGGGTGAAATTATGCTCTTTCCTCAAGGACGATAATCACGTGTTGTTGTTCAGGGCACCACAAGGGTGATGTTGAGGGTCTAGAGGGTGAAATTATGCTCTTTTCTCAAGGACGGTAATCTCGTGGTGTTGTTCAGGGCTCCACAAGGGTGATGTTGAGGGTCTTGAGGGTGGAATTATGCTCTTTCCTCAAGGACGATAATCACGTGTTGTTGTTCAGGGCACCACAAGGGTGATGTTGAGGGTCTGGAGGGTGAAATTATGCTCTTTCCTCGAGGACGATAATCACGTGTTGTTGTTCAGGGCACCACAAGGGTGATGTTGAGGGTCTGGAGGGTGAAATTATGCTCTTTCCTCAAGGACGATAATCACGTGTTGTTGTTCAGGGCACCACAAGGGTGATGTTGAGGGTCTGGAAGGTGAAATTATGCTCTTTTCTCAAGGACGATAATCACGTGTTGTTGTTCAGGGCACCACAAGGGTGATGTTGAGGGTCTGGAGGGTGAAATTATGCTCTTTCCTCAAGGACGATAATCACGTGTTGTTGTTCAGGGCACCACAAGGGTGATGTTGAGGGTCTGGAGGGTGAAATTATGCTCTTTTCTCAAGGACGATAATCACGTGCTGTTGTACAGGGCACCACAAGGGTGATGTTGAGGGTCTGGTGCGTGAAATTATGCTCTTTTCACACCGATGATAATCACGTGGTGTTGTTCAGGGCACCACAAGGGTGATGTTGAGGGTCTGGAGGGTGAAATTATGCTCTTTCCTCAAGGACGATAATCACGTGTTGTTGTTCAGGGCACCACAAGGGTGATGTTGAGGGTCTGGAGGGTGAAATTATGCTCTTTCCTCAAGGACGATAATCACGTGTTGTTGTTCAGGGCACCACAAGGGTGATGTTGAGGGTCTGGAGGGTGAATTTATGCTCTTTCCTCAAGGACGATAATCACGTGTTGTTGTTCAGGGCACCACAAGGGTGATGTTGAGGGTCTGGAGGGTGAAATTATGCTCTTTCCTCAAGGACGATAATCACGTGTTGTTGTTCAGGGCACCACAAGGGTGATGTTGAGGGTCTGGAGGGTGAAATTATGCTCTTTCCTCAAGGACGATAATCACGTGTTGTTGTTCAGGGCACCACAAGGGTGATGTTGAGGGTCTGGAGGGTGAAATTATGCTCTTTTCTCAAGGACGATAATCACGTGTTGTTGTTCAGGGCACCACAAGGGTGATGTTGAGGGTCTGGAGGGTGAAATTATACTCTTTCCTCAAGGACGGTAATCACGTGTTGTTGTTCAGGGCACCACAAGGGTGACGTTGACGGTCTGGAGGGTGAAATTATGCTCTTTCCTCAAGGACGATAATCACGTGTTGTTGTTCAGGGCACCACAAGGGTGATGTTGAGGGTCTGGAGGATGAAATTATGCTCTTTCCTCAAGGACGATAATCACGTGTTGTTGTACAGGGCACCACAAGGGTGATGTTGAGGGTCTGAAGGGTGAAATTATGCTCTTTCTCCAATGACGGTAATCAAGAGCTGTTTGACAGGGCACCATAAGGGTGATGTTGAGGGTCTGAAGGGTGAAATTATGCTCTTTTCCTAATGGCCCTAATCATGTTCTGTTGTACAGGGCACCATGAGGGTGATGTTAAGGGTCTGGAGGGTGAAATTATGCTCTTTTCTCAATGACGGTAATCACGTGCTGTTGTACAGGGCACCACAAGGGTGATGTTAAGGGTGTGGAGGGTGGAATTATGCTCTTTTCTCAATGACGGTAATCTCGTGGTGTTGTTCAGGGCACCACAAGGGTGATGTTGAGGGTCTGGAGGGTGAAATTATGCTCTTTTCTCAATGACGGTAATCACGTGCTGTTGTACAGGGCACCACAAGGGTGATGTTGAGGGTCTGAGGAGGGAAGTTATGCTCTTTTCTCAATGACGATAATCTCGTGCTGATGTACAGGGCATCACAAGGGTGATGTTGAGGGTCTGAAGGGTGAAGTTATGCTCTTTTCTCAATGACGATAATCTCGTGCTGATGTACAGGGCATCACAAGGGTGATGTTGAGGGTCTGAAGGGTGTAATTATGCTCTTTCCTCGATGACGAAAATAACGTGCTGTTGTACGGGACACCACAAGGGTAATGTTGAGGGTCTGAAGAGTGAATTCATGCTCTCTTCTCAATAGCGGATAATCACACTGTTGTACAGGGCACCACAAGGGTGATGTTGAGGGTCTTGAGGGTGAAATTATGCTCATTTAACACCGACGATAATAACGTGCTGTTGTACAGGGCACCACAAGGGTGATGTTGAGGGTCTGAGGGGGGAAGTTATGCTCCATCCTCAATGACGGTAATCTCGTGCTGATGTACAGGGCATCACAAGGGTGATGTTGAGGGTCTGAAGGGTGAAATTATGCTCTTTTCTCAATGACGGTAATCACGTGCTTTTGTAAAGGGCACCATAAGGGTGATATTGAGGGTCTGAAGGGTGAAATTATGCTCTTTTCTCAATGACGGTAATCACGTGCTGTTGTACAGGGCACCATAAGGGTGATGTTGAGGGTCTGGTGGGTGAAATTATGCTCTTTTCTCAATGACGGTAATCACGTGCTGTTGTACAGGGCACCACAAGGGTGATGTTGAGGGTCTGAAGGGAGAAATTATGCTCTTTTCTCAATGACGGTAATCACGTGCTGTTGTACAGGGCGCCACAAGGGTGATGTTGAGGGTCTGGAGGGTGAAATTATGCTCTTTTCTCAATGACGGTTATCTCGTGGTGTTGTTCAGGGCGCCACAAGGGTGATGTTGAGGGTCTGGAGGGTGAAATTATGCTCTTTTCTCAAGGACGATAATCACGTGGTGTTGTACAGGGCACAACAAGGGTGATGTTGAGGGTCTGGAGGGTGAAATTATGCTCTTTTCTCAAGGACGGTAATCACGTGCTGTTTTACAGGGCACCACAAGGGTGATGTTGAGGGTCTGGAGGGTGAAATTATGCTCTTTTCTCAAGGAGGGTAATCTCGTGTTGTTGTTCAGGGCGCCACAAGGGTGATGTTGAGGGTCTGGAGGGTGAAATAATGCTCTTTTCACACCGATGATAATCACGTGGTGTTGTACAGGGCACCACAAGGGTGATGTTGAGGGTCTGGAGGGTGAAATTATGCTCTTTTCTCAAGGACGGTAATCTCGTGGTGTTGTACAGGGCAACATAAGGGTGATGTTGAGGGTCTGGAGGGTGAAATTATGCTCTTTTCTCAAGGACGATAATCACGTGGTGTTGTACAGGGCACCACAAGGGTGATGTTGAGGGTCTGGAGGGTGGAATTATGCTCTTTTCTCAAGGACGATAATCACGTGGTGTTGTACAGGGCACCACAAGGGTGATGTTGAGGGTCTGGAGGGTGAAATTATGCTTTTTCTCAAGGACGATAATCACGTGGTGTTGTACAGGGCACCATAAGGGTGATTTTGAGGGTCTGGAGGGTGAAATCAAGCTCTTTCCTCAAGGACGATAATCACGTGGTGTTGTACAGGGCACCACAAGGGTGATGTTGAGGGTCTGGAGGGTGAAATTATGCTCTTTTCACACCGATGATAATCACGTGCTGTCGTACAGGGCACAATAAGGGTGATGTTGAGGGTCTGGAGGGTGAAATTATGCTCTTTTCTCAATGACGATAATCACGTGGTGTTGAACAGGGCACCACAAGGGTGATGTTGAGGGTCTGGAGGGTGAAATTATGCTCTTTTCACACCGATGATAATCACGTGCTGTTGTACAGGGCACCATAAGGGTGATGTTGAGGGTCTGGAGGGTGAAATTATGCTCTTTTCTCAAGGACGGTGATCTCGTGGTGTTGTTCAGGGCACCACAATGGTGATGTTGAGGGTCTGGAGGGTGAAATTATGCTCTTTCCTCAAGGACGATAATCACGTGTTGTTGTTCAGGGCACCACAAGGGTGATGTTGAGGGTCTGGAGGGTGAAATTATGCTCTTTTCTCAAGGACGGTAATCTCGTGGTGTTGTTCAGGGCTCCACAAGGGTGATGTTGAGGGTCTTGAGGGTGAAATTATGCTCTTTCCTCAAGGACGATAATCACGTGTTGTTGTTCAGGGCACCACAAGGGTGATGTTGAGGGTCTGGAGGGTGAAATTATGCTCTTTCCTCGAGGACGATAATTACGTGTTGTTGTTCAGGGCACCACAAGGGTGATGTTGAGGGTCTGGAGGGTGAAATTATGCTCTTTCCTCAAGGACGATAATCACGTGTTGTTGTTCAGGGCACCACAAGGGTGATGTTGAGGGTCTGTAAGGTGAAATTATGCTCTTTTCTCAAGGACGATAATCACGTGTTGTTGTTCAGGGCACCACAAGGGTGATGTTGAGGGTCTGGAGGGTGAAATTATGCTCTTTCCTCAAGGACGATAATCACGTTTTGTTGTTCAGGGCACCACAAGGGTGATGTTGAGGGTCTGGAGGGTGAAATTATGCTCTTTTCTCAAGGACGATAATCACGTGCTATTGAAAAGGGCACCACAAGGGTGATGTTGAGGGTCTGGTGCGTGAAATTATGCTCTTTTCACACCGATGATAATCACGTGGTGTTGTTCAGGGCACCACAAGGGTGATGTTGAGGGTCTGGAGGGTGAAATTATGCTCTTTCCTCAAGGACGATAATCACGTGTTGTTGTTCAGGGCACCACAAGGGTGACGTTGACGGTCTGGAGGGTGAAATTATGCTCTTTCCTCAAGGACGATAATAACGTGTTGTTGTTCAGGGCACCACAAGGGTGATGTTGAGGGTCTGGAGGATGAAATTATGCTCTTTCCTCAAGGACGATAATCACGTGTTGTTGTACAGGGCACCACAAAGGTGATGTTGAGGGTCTGAAGGGTGATATTATGCTCTTTCTCCAATGACGGTAATCAAGAGCTGTTTGACAGGGCACTATAAGGGTGATGTTGAGGGTCTGAAGGGTGAAATTATGCTCTTTTCCTAATGACCCTAATCATGTTCTGTTGTACAGGGCACCATGAGGGTGATGTTAAGGGTCTGGAGGGTAAAATTATGCTCTTTTCTCAATGACGGTAATCACGTGCTGTTGTACAGGGCACCACAAGGGTGATGTTAAGGGTGTGTAGGGTGGAATTATGCTCTTTTCTCAATAACGGTAATCTCGTGGTGTTGTTCAGGGCACCACAAGGGTGATGTTGAGGGTCTGGAGGGTGAAATTATGCTCTTTTCTCAATGACGGTAATCACGTGCTGTTGTACAGGGCACCACAAGGGTGATGTTGAGGGTCTGAGGAGGGAAGTTATGCTCTTTTCTCAATGACGATAATCTCGTGCTGATGTACAGGGCATCACAAGGGTGATGTTGAGGGTCTGAAGGGTGAAGTTATGCTCTTTTCTCAATGACGATAATCTCGTGCTGATGTACAGGGCATCACAAGGGTGATGTTGAGGGTCTGAAGGGTGAAATTATGCTCTTTCTCCAATGACGGTAATCGAGAGCTGTTTGACAGGGCACCATAAGGGTGATGTTGAGGGTCTGAAGGGTGAAATTATGCTCTTTTCCTAATGGCCCTAATCATGTTCTGTTGTACAGGGCACCATGAGGGTGATGTTAAGGGTCTGGAGGGTGAAATTATGCTCTTTTCTCAATGACGGTAATCACGTGCTGTTGTACAGGGCACCACAAGGGTGATGTTAAGGGTGTGGAGGGTGGAATTATGCTCTTTTCTCAATGACGGTAATCTCGTGGTGTTGTTCAGGGCACCACAAGGGTGATGTTGAGGGTCTGGAGGGTGAAATTATGCTCTTTTCTCAATGACGGTAATCACGTGCTGTTGTACAGGGCACCACAAGGGTGATGTTGAGGGTCTGAGGAGGGAAGTTATGCTCTTTTCTCAATGACGATAATCTCGTGCTGATGTACAGGGCATCACAAGGGTGATGTTGAGGGTCTGAAGGGTGAAGTTATGCTCTTTTCTCAATGACGATAATCTCGTGCTGATGTACAGGGCATCACAAGGGTGATGTTGAGGGTCTGAAGGGTGAAATTATGCTCTTTCCTCAATGACGAAAATAACGTGCTGTTGTACGGGACACCACAAGGGTAATGTTGAGGGTCTGAAGAGTGAATTCATGCTCTCTTCTCAATAGCGGATAATCACACTGTTGTACAGGGCACCACAAGGGTGATGTTGAGGGTCTTGAGGGGTAAATTATGCTCATTTCACACCGACGATAATAACGTGCTGTTGTACAGGGCACCAAAAGGGTGATGTTGAGGGTCTGAGGGGGGAAGTTATGCTCCTTCCTCAATGACGGTAATCTCGTGCTGATGTACAGGGCATCACAAGGGTGATGTTGAGGGTCTGAAGGGTGAAATTATGCTCTTTTCTCAATGACGGTAATCACGTGCTTTTGTAAAGGGCACCATAAGGGTGATGTTGAGGGTCTGAAGGGTGAAATTATGCTCTTTTCTCAATGACGGTAATCACGTGCTGTTGTACAGGGCACCATAAGGGTGATGTTGAGGGTCTGAAGGGAGAAATTATGCTCTTTTCTCAATGACGGTAATCACGTGCTGTTGTACAGGGCACCACAAGGGTGATGTTGAGGGTCTGGAGGATTAAATTATGCTCTTTTCTCAATGACGGTAATCACGTGTTGTTGTACAGGGCACCACAAAGGTGATGTTGAGGGTCTGAAGGGTGATATTATGCTCTTTCTCCAATGACGGTAATCAAGAGCTGTTTGACAGGGCACTATAAGGGTGATGTTGAGGGTCTGAAGGGTGAAATTATGCTCTTTTCCTGATGACCCTAATCATGTTCTGTTGTACAGGGCACCATGAGGGTGATGTTAAGGGTCTGGAGGGTAAAATTATGCTCTTTTCTCAATGACGGTAATCACGTGCTGTTGTACAGGGCACCACAAGGGTGATGTTAAGGGTGTGGAGGGTGGAATTATGCTCTTTTCTCAATAACGGTAATCTCGTGGTGTTGTTCAGGGCACCACAAGGGTGATGTTGAGGGTCTGGAGGGTGAAATTATGCTCTTTTCTCAATGACGGTAATCACGTGCTGTTGTACAGGGCACCACAAGGGTGATGTTGAGGGTCTGAGGAGGGAAGTTATGCTCTTTTCTCAATGACGATAATCTCGTGCTGATGTACAGGGCATCACAAGGGTGATGTTGAGGGTCTGAAGGGTGAAGTTATGCTCTTTTCTCAATGACGATAATCTCGTGCTGATGTACAGGGCATCACAAGGGTGATGTTGAGGGTCTGAAGGGTGAAATTATGCTCTTTCTCCAATGACGGTAATCAAGAGCTGTTTGACAGGGCACCATAAGGGTGATGTTGAGGGTCTGAAGGGTGAAATTATGCTCTTTTCCTAATGGCCCTAATCATGTTCTGTTGTACAGGGCACCATGAGGGTGATGTTAAGGGTCTGGAGGGTGAAATTATGCTCTTTTCTCAATGACGGTAATCACGTGCTGTTGTACAGGGCACCACAAGGGTGATGTTAAGGGTGTGGAGGGTGGAATTATGCTCTTTTCTCAATGACGGTAATCTCGTGGTGTTGTTCAGGGCACCACAAGGGTGATGTTGAGGGTCTGGAGGGTGAAATTATGCTCTTTTCTCAATGACGGTAATCACGTGCTGTTGTACAGGGCACCACAAGGGTGATGTTGAGGGTCTGAGGAGGGAAGTTATGCTCTTTTCTCAATGACGATAATCTCGTGCTGATGTACAGGGCATCACAAGGGTGATGTTGAGGGTCTGAAGGGTGAAGTTATGCTCTTTTCTCAATGACGATAATCTCGTGCTGATGTACAGGGCATCACAAGGGTGATGTTGAGGGTCTGAAGGGTGAAATTATGCTCTTTCCTCAATGACGAAAATAACGTGCTGTTGTACGGGACACCACAAGGGTAATGTTGAGGGTCTGAAGAGTGAATTCATGCTCTCTTCTCAATAGCGGATAATCACACTGTTGTACAGGGCACCACAAGGGTGATGTTGAGGGTCTTGAGGGGTAAATTATGCTCATTTCACACCGACGATAATAACGTGCTGTTGTACAGGGCACCACAAGGGTGATGTTGAGGGTCTGGGGGGGGAAGTTATGCTCCTTCCTCAATGACGGTAATCTCGTGCTGATGTACAGGGCATCACAAGGGTGATGTTGAGGGTCTGAAGGGTGAAATTATGCTCTTTTCTCAATGACGGTAATCACGTGCTTTTGTAAAGGGCACCACCATAAGGGTGATGTTGAGGGTCTGAAGGGTGAAATTATGCTCTTTTCTCAATGACGGTAATCACGTGCTGTTGTACAGGGCACCATAAGGGTGATGTTGAGGGTCTGAAGGGAGAAATTATGCTCTTTTCTCAATGACGGTAATCACGTGCTGTTGTACAGGGCACCACAAGGGTGATGTTGAGGGTCTGAAGGGAGAAATTATGCTCTTTTCTCGATGACGGTAATCACGTGCTGTTGTACAGGGCGCCACAAGGGTGATGTTGAGGGTCTGGAGGGTGAAATTATGCTCTTTTCTCAATGACGGTTATCTCGTGGTGTTGTTCAGGGAACCACAAGGGTGATGTTGAGGGTCTGGAGGGTGAAATTATGCTCTTTTCACACCGATGATAATCACGTGGTGTTGTACAGGGCACCACAAGGGTGATGTTGAGGGTCTGGAGGTTGAAATTATGCTCTTTTCACACCGATGATAATCACGTGGTGTTGTTCAGGGCACCACAAGGGTGATGTTGAGGGTCTGGAGGGTGAAATTATGCTCTTTTCTCAAACATGATAATCACGTGGTTGAGTTCAGGGCACCACAAGGGTGATGTTGAGGGTCTGGAGGGTGAAATTATGCTCTTTTCTCAAGGACGATAATCACGTGGTGTTGTACAGGGCACAACAAGGGTGATGTTGAGGGTCTGGAGGGTGAAATTATGCTCTTTTCTCAAGGACGATAATCACGTGCTGTTGTACAGGGCACCACAAGGGTGATGTTGAGGGTCTGGAGGATGAAATTATGCTCTTTTCACACCGATGATAATCACGTGCTGTTGTACAGGGCACCACAAGAGTGATGTTGAGGGTCTGGAGGGTGAAATTATGCTCTTTTCACACCGATGATAATCACGTGGTGTTGTACAGGGCACCACAAGGGTGATGTTGAGGGTCTGGAGGGTGAAATTATGCTCTTTTCTCAAGGACGGTAATCTCGTGGTGTTGTACAGGGCACCATAAGGGTGATGTTGAGGGTCTGGAGGGTGAAATTATGCTCTTTTCTCAAGGACGATAATCACGTGGTGTTGTACAGGGCACCACAAGGGTGATGTTGAGGGTCTGGAGGGTGAAATTATGCTCTTTTCTCAAGGACGATAATCACGTGGTGTTGTACAGGGCACCACAAGGGTGATGTTGAGGGTCTGGAGGGTGAAATTATGCTCAATCTCGAGGACGATAATCACGTGGTGTTGTACAGGGCACCATAAGGGTGATTTTGAGGGTCTGGAGGGTGAAATCAAGCTCTTTTCTCAAGGACGATAATCACGTGGTGTTGTACAGGGCACCACAAGGGTGATGTTGAGGGTCTGGAGGGTGAAATTATGCTCTTTTCACACCGATGATAATCACGTGCTGTCGTACAGGGCACCATAAGGGTGATGTTGAGGGTCTGGAGGGTGAAATTATGCTCTTTTCTCAAGGACGATAATCACGTGGTGTTGAACAGGGCACCACAAGGGTGATGTTGAGGGTCTGGAGGGTGAAATTATGCTCTTTTCACACCGATGATAATCACGTGCTGTTGTACAGGGCACCATAAGGGTGATGTTGAGGGTCTGGAGGGTGAAATTATGCTCTTTTCTCAAGGACGGTGATCTCGTGGTGTTGTTCAGGGCACCACAATGGTGATGTTGAGGGTCTGGAGGGTGAAATTATGCTCTTTCCTCAAGGACGATAATCACGTGTTGTTGTTCAGGGCACCACAAGGGTGATGTTGAGGGTCTGGAGGGTGAAATTATGCTCTTTTCTCAAGAACGGTAATCTCGTGGTGTTGTTCAGGGCTCCACAAGGGTGATGTTGAGGGTCTTGAGGGTGAAATTATGCTCTTTCCTCAAGGACGATAATCACGTGTTGTTGTTCAGGGCACCACAAGGGTGATGTTGAGGGTCTGGAGGGTGAAATTATGCTCTTTCCTCGAGGACGATAATCACGTGTTGTTGTTCAGGGCACCACAAGGGTGATGTTGAGGGTCTGGAGGGTGAAATTATGCTCTTTCCTCAAGGACGATAATCACGTGTTGTTGTTCAGGGCACCACAAGGGTGATGTTGAGGGTCTGGAGGGTGAAATTATGCTCTTTTCTCAAGGACGATAATCACGTGTTGTTGTTCAGGGCACCACAAGGGTGATGTTGAGGGTCTGGAGGGTGAAATTATACTCTTTCCTCAAGGACGGTAATCACGTGTTGTTGTTCAGGGCACCACAAGGGTGACGTTGACGGTCTGGAGGGTGAAATTATGCTCTTTCCTCAAGGACGATAATCACGTGTTGTTGTTCAGGGCACCACAAGGGTGATGTTGAGGGTCTGGAGGATGAAATTATGCTCTTTCCTCAAGGACGATAATCACGTGTTGTTGTACAGGGCACCACAAGGGTGATGTTGAGGGTCTGAAGGGTGAAATTATGCTCTTTCTCCAATGACGGTAATCAAGAGCTGTTTGACAGGGCACCATAAGGGTGATGTTGAGGGTCTGAAGGGTGAAATTATGCTCTTTTCCTAATGGCCCTAATCATGTTCTGTTGTACAGGGCACCATGAGGGTGATGTTAAGGGTCTGGAGGGTGAAATTATGCTCTTTTCTCAATGACGGTAATCACGTGCTGTTGTACAGGGCACCACAAGGGTGATGTTAAGGGTGTGGAGGGTGGAATTATGCTCTTTTCTCAATGACGGTAATCTCGTGGTGTTGTTCAGGGCACCACAAGGGTGATGTTGAGGGTCTGGAGGGTGAAATTATGCTCTTTTCTCAATGACGGTAATCACGTGCTGTTGTACAGGGCACCACAAGGGTGATGTTGAGGGTCTGAGGAGGGAAGTTATGCTCTTTTCTCAATGACGATAATCTCGTGCTGATGTACAGGGCATCACAAGGGTGATGTTGAGGGTCTGAAGGGTGAAGTTATGCTCTTTTCTCAATGACGATAATCTCGTGCTGATGTACAGGGCATCACAAGGGTGATGTTGAGGGTCTGAAGGGTGTAATTATGCTCTTTCCTCGATGACGAAAATAACGTGCTGTTGTACGGGACACCACAAGGGTAATGTTGAGGGTCTGAAGAGTGAATTCATGCTCTCTTCTCAATAGCGGATAATCACACTGTTGTACAGGGCACCACAAGGGTGATGTTGAGGGTCTTGAGGGTGAAATTATGCTCATTTAACACCGACGATAATAACGTGCTGTTGTACAGGGCACCACAAGGGTGATGTTGAGGGTCTGAGGGGGGAAGTTATGCTCCATCCTCAATGACGGTAATCTCGTGCTGATGTACAGGGCATCACAAGGGTGATGTTGAGGGTCTGAAGGGTGAAATTATGCTCTTTTCTCAATGACGGTAATCACGTGCTTTTGTAAAGGGCACCATAAGGGTGATATTGAGGGTCTGAAGGGTGAAATTATGCTCTTTTCTCAATGACGGTAATCACGTGCTGTTGTACAGGGCACCATAAAGGTGATGTTGAGGGTCTGGTGGGTGAAATTATGCTCTTTTCTCAATGACGGTAATCACGTGCTGTTGTACAGGGCACCACAAGGGTGATGTTGAGGGTCTGAAGGGAGAAATTATGCTCTTTTCTCAATGACGGTAATCACGTGCTGTTGTACAGGGCGCCACAAGGGTGATGTTGAGGGTCTGGAGGGTGAAATTATGCTCTTTTCTCAATGACGGTTATCTCGTGGTGTTGTTCAGGGCGCCACAAGGGTGATGTTGAGGGTCTGGAGGGTGAAATTATGCTCTTTTCTCAAGGACGATAATCACGTGGTGTTGTACAGGGCACAACAAGGGTGATGTTGAGGGTCTGGAGGGTGAAATTATGCTCTTTTCTCAAGGACGGTAATCACGTGCTGTTTTACAGGGCACCACAAGGGTGATGTTGAGGGTCTGGAGGGTGAAATTATGCTCTTTTCTCAAGGAGGGTAATCTCGTGTTGTTGTTCAGGGCGCCACAAGGGTGATGTTGAGGGTCTGGAGGGTGAAATAATGCTCTTTTCACACCGATGATAATCACGTGGTGTTGTACAGGGCACCACAAGGGTGATGTTGAGGGTCTGGAGGGTGAAATTATGCTCTTTTCTCAAGGACGGTAATCTCGTGGTGTTGTACAGGGCAACATAAGGGTGATGTTGAGGGTCTGGAGGGTGAAATTATGCTCTTTTCTCAAGGACGATAATCACGTGGTGTTGTACAGGGCACCACAAGGGTGATGTTGAGGGTCTGGAGGGTGGAATTATGCTCTTTTCTCAAGGACGATAATCACGTGGTGTTGTACAGGGCACCACAAGGGTGATGTTGAGGGTCTGGAGGGTGAAATTATGCTTTTTCTCAAGGACGATAATCACGTGGTGTTGTACAGGGCACCATAAGGGTGATTTTGAGGGTCTGGAGGGTGAAATCAAGCTCTTTCCTCAAGGACGATAATCACGTGGTGTTGTACAGGGCACCACAAGGGTGATGTTGAGGGTCTGGAGGGTGAAATTATGCTCTTTTCACACCGATGATAATCACGTGCTGTCGTACAGGGCACAATAAGGGTGATGTTGAGGGTCTGGAGGGTGAAATTATGCTCTTTTCTCAATGACGATAATCACGTGGTGTTGAACAGGGCACCACAAGGGTGATGTTGAGGGTCTGGAGGGTGAAATTATGCTCTTTTCACACCGATGATAATCACGTGCTGTTGTACAGGGCACCATAAGGGTGATGTTGAGGGTCTGGAGGGTGAAATTATGCTCTTTTCTCAAGGACGGTGATCTCGTGGTGTTGTTCAGGGCACCACAATGGTGATGTTGAGGGTCTGGAGGGTGAAATTATGCTCTTTCCTCAAGGACGATAATCACGTGTTGTTGTTCAGGGCACCACAAGGGTGATGTTGAGGGTCTGGAGGGTGAAATTATGCTCTTTTCTCAAGGACGGTAATCTCGTGGTGTTGTTCAGGGCTCCACAAGGGTGATGTTGAGGGTCTTGAGGGTGAAATTATGCTCTTTCCTCAAGGACGATAATCACGTGTTGTTGTTCAGGGCACCACAAGGGTGATGTTGAGGGTCTGGAGGGTGAAATTATGCTCTTTCCTCGAGGACGATAATTACGTGTTGTTGTTCAGGGCACCACAAGGGTGATGTTGAGGGTCTGGAGGGTGAAATTATGCTCTTTCCTCAAGGACGATAATCACGTGTTGTTGTTCAGGGCACCACAAGGGTGATGTTGAGGGTCTGTAAGGTGAAATTATGCTCTTTTCTCAAGGACGATAATCACGTGTTGTTGTTCAGGGCACCACAAGGGTGATGTTGAGGGTCTGGAGGGTGAAATTATGCTCTTTCCTCAAGGACGATAATCACGTTTTGTTGTTCAGGGCACCACAAGGGTGATGTTGAGGGTCTGGAGGGTGAAATTATGCTCTTTTCTCAAGGACGATAATCACGTGCTATTGAAAAGGGCACCACAAGGGTGATGTTGAGGGTCTGGTGCGTGAAATTATGCTCTTTTCACACCGATGATAATCACGTGGTGTTGTTCA
Source organism: Brachyptera risi (assembly GCA_964007535.1). Classification (NCBI taxonomy): domain Eukaryota; kingdom Metazoa; phylum Arthropoda; class Insecta; order Plecoptera; family Taeniopterygidae; genus Brachyptera; species Brachyptera risi. The sequence goes on from OZ023337.1 coordinate 30,863,849, forward strand.
GGGCACCACAAGGGTGATGTTGAGGGTCTGGAGGGTGAAATTATGCTCTTTCCTCAAGGACGATAATCACGTGTTGTTGTTCAGGGCACCACAAGGGTGACGTTGACGGTCTGGAGGGTGAAATTATGCTCTTTCCTCAAGGACGATAATAACGTGTTGTTGTTCAGGGCACCACAAGGGTGATGTTGAGGGTCTGGAGGATGAAATTATGCTCTTTCCTCAAGGACGATAATCACGTGTTGTTGTACAGGGCACCACAAAGGTGATGTTGAGGGTCTGAAGGGTGATATTATGCTCTTTCTCCAATGACGGTAATCAAGAGCTGTTTGACAGGGCACTATAAGGGTGATGTTGAGGGTCTGAAGGGTGAAATTATGCTCTTTTCCTAATGACCCTAATCATGTTCTGTTGTACAGGGCACCATGAGGGTGATGTTAAGGGTCTGGAGGGTAAAATTATGCTCTTTTCTCAATGACGGTAATCACGTGCTGTTGTACAGGGCACCACAAGGGTGATGTTAAGGGTGTGTAGGGTGGAATTATGCTCTTTTCTCAATAACGGTAATCTCGTGGTGTTGTTCAGGGCACCACAAGGGTGATGTTGAGGGTCTGGAGGGTGAAATTATGCTCTTTTCTCAATGACGGTAATCACGTGCTGTTGTACAGGGCACCACAAGGGTGATGTTGAGGGTCTGAGGAGGGAAGTTATGCTCTTTTCTCAATGACGATAATCTCGTGCTGATGTACAGGGCATCACAAGGGTGATGTTGAGGGTCTGAAGGGTGAAGTTATGCTCTTTTCTCAATGACGATAATCTCGTGCTGATGTACAGGGCATCACAAGGGTGATGTTGAGGGTCTGAAGGGTGAAATTATGCTCTTTCTCCAATGACGGTAATCGAGAGCTGTTTGACAGGGCACCATAAGGGTGATGTTGAGGGTCTGAAGGGTGAAATTATGCTCTTTTCCTAATGGCCCTAATCATGTTCTGTTGTACAGGGCACCATGAGGGTGATGTTAAGGGTCTGGAGGGTGAAATTATGCTCTTTTCTCAATGACGGTAATCACGTGCTGTTGTACAGGGCACCACAAGGGTGATGTTAAGGGTGTGGAGGGTGGAATTATGCTCTTTTCTCAATGACGGTAATCTCGTGGTGTTGTTCAGGGCACCACAAGGGTGATGTTGAGGGTCTGGAGGGTGAAATTATGCTCTTTTCTCAATGACGGTAATCACGTGCTGTTGTACAGGGCACCACAAGGGTGATGTTGAGGGTCTGAGGAGGGAAGTTATGCTCTTTTCTCAATGACGATAATCTCGTGCTGATGTACAGGGCATCACAAGGGTGATGTTGAGGGTCTGAAGGGTGAAGTTATGCTCTTTTCTCAATGACGATAATCTCGTGCTGATGTACAGGGCATCACAAGGGTGATGTTGAGGGTCTGAAGGGTGAAATTATGCTCTTTCCTCAATGACGAAAATAACGTGCTGTTGTACGGGACACCACAAGGGTAATGTTGAGGGTCTGAAGAGTGAATTCATGCTCTCTTCTCAATAGCGGATAATCACACTGTTGTACAGGGCACCACAAGGGTGATGTTGAGGGTCTTGAGGGGTAAATTATGCTCATTTCACACCGACGATAATAACGTGCTGTTGTACAGGGCACCAAAAGGGTGATGTTGAGGGTCTGAGGGGGGAAGTTATGCTCCTTCCTCAATGACGGTAATCTCGTGCTGATGTACAGGGCATCACAAGGGTGATGTTGAGGGTCTGAAGGGTGAAATTATGCTCTTTTCTCAATGACGGTAATCACGTGCTTTTGTAAAGGGCACCATAAGGGTGATGTTGAGGGTCTGAAGGGTGAAATTATGCTCTTTTCTCAATGACGGTAATCACGTGCTGTTGTACAGGGCACCATAAGGGTGATGTTGAGGGTCTGAAGGGAGAAATTATGCTCTTTTCTCAATGACGGTAATCACGTGCTGTTGTACAGGGCACCACAAGGGTGATGTTGAGGGTCTGGAGGATTAAATTATGCTCTTTTCTCAATGACGGTAATCACGTGTTGTTGTACAGGGCACCACAAAGGTGATGTTGAGGGTCTGAAGGGTGATATTATGCTCTTTCTCCAATGACGGTAATCAAGAGCTGTTTGACAGGGCACTATAAGGGTGATGTTGAGGGTCTGAAGGGTGAAATTATGCTCTTTTCCTGATGACCCTAATCATGTTCTGTTGTACAGGGCACCATGAGGGTGATGTTAAGGGTCTGGAGGGTAAAATTATGCTCTTTTCTCAATGACGGTAATCACGTGCTGTTGTACAGGGCACCACAAGGGTGATGTTAAGGGTGTGGAGGGTGGAATTATGCTCTTTTCTCAATAACGGTAATCTCGTGGTGTTGTTCAGGGCACCACAAGGGTGATGTTGAGGGTCTGGAGGGTGAAATTATGCTCTTTTCTCAATGACGGTAATCACGTGCTGTTGTACAGGGCACCACAAGGGTGATGTTGAGGGTCTGAGGAGGGAAGTTATGCTCTTTTCTCAATGACGATAATCTCGTGCTGATGTACAGGGCATCACAAGGGTGATGTTGAGGGTCTGAAGGGTGAAGTTATGCTCTTTTCTCAATGACGATAATCTCGTGCTGATGTACAGGGCATCACAAGGGTGATGTTGAGGGTCTGAAGGGTGAAATTATGCTCTTTCTCCAATGACGGTAATCAAGAGCTGTTTGACAGGGCACCATAAGGGTGATGTTGAGGGTCTGAAGGGTGAAATTATGCTCTTTTCCTAATGGCCCTAATCATGTTCTGTTGTACAGGGCACCATGAGGGTGATGTTAAGGGTCTGGAGGGTGAAATTATGCTCTTTTCTCAATGACGGTAATCACGTGCTGTTGTACAGGGCACCACAAGGGTGATGTTAAGGGTGTGGAGGGTGGAATTATGCTCTTTTCTCAATGACGGTAATCTCGTGGTGTTGTTCAGGGCACCACAAGGGTGATGTTGAGGGTCTGGAGGGTGAAATTATGCTCTTTTCTCAATGACGGTAATCACGTGCTGTTGTACAGGGCACCACAAGGGTGATGTTGAGGGTCTGAGGAGGGAAGTTATGCTCTTTTCTCAATGACGATAATCTCGTGCTGATGTACAGGGCATCACAAGGGTGATGTTGAGGGTCTGAAGGGTGAAGTTATGCTCTTTTCTCAATGACGATAATCTCGTGCTGATGTACAGGGCATCACAAGGGTGATGTTGAGGGTCTGAAGGGTGAAATTATGCTCTTTCCTCAATGACGAAAATAACGTGCTGTTGTACGGGACACCACAAGGGTAATGTTGAGGGTCTGAAGAGTGAATTCATGCTCTCTTCTCAATAGCGGATAATCACACTGTTGTACAGGGCACCACAAGGGTGATGTTGAGGGTCTTGAGGGGTAAATTATGCTCATTTCACACCGACGATAATAACGTGCTGTTGTACAGGGCACCACAAGGGTGATGTTGAGGGTCTGGGGGGGGAAGTTATGCTCCTTCCTCAATGACGGTAATCTCGTGCTGATGTACAGGGCATCACAAGGGTGATGTTGAGGGTCTGAAGGGTGAAATTATGCTCTTTTCTCAATGACGGTAATCACGTGCTTTTGTAAAGGGCACCATAAGGGTGATGTTGAGGGTCTGAAGGGTGAAATTATGCTCTTTTCTCAATGACGGTAATCACGTGCTGTTGTACAGGGCACCATAAGGGTGATGTTGAGGGTCTGAAGGGAGAAATTATGCTCTTTTCTCAATGACGGTAATCACGTGCTGTTGTACAGGGCACCACAAGGGTGATGTTGAGGGTCTGAAGGGAGAAATTATGCTCTTTTCTCGATGACGGTAATCACGTGCTGTTGTACAGGGCGCCACAAGGGTGATGTTGAGGGTCTGGAGGGTGAAATTATGCTCTTTTCTCAATGACGGTTATCTCGTGGTGTTGTTCAGGGAACCACAAGGGTGATGTTGAGGGTCTGGAGGGTGAAATTATGCTCTTTTCACACCGATGATAATCACGTGGTGTTGTACAGGGCACCACAAGGGTGATGTTGAGGGTCTGGAGGTTGAAATTATGCTCTTTTCACACCGATGATAATCACGTGGTGTTGTTCAGGGCACCACAAGGGTGATGTTGAGGGTCTGGAGGGTGAAATTATGCTCTTTTCTCAAACATGATAATCACGTGGTTGAGTTCAGGGCACCACAAGGGTGATGTTGAGGGTCTGGAGGGTGAAATTATGCTCTTTTCTCAAGGACGATAATCACGTGGTGTTGTACAGGGCACAACAAGGGTGATGTTGAGGGTCTGGAGGGTGAAATTATGCTCTTTTCTCAAGGACGATAATCACGTGCTGTTGTACAGGGCACCACAAGGGTGATGTTGAGGGTCTGGAGGATGAAATTATGCTCTTTTCACACCGATGATAATCACGTGCTGTTGTACAGGGCACCACAAGAGTGATGTTGAGGGTCTGGAGGGTGAAATTATGCTCTTTTCTCAAGGACGGTAATCACGTGCTGTTTTACAGGGCACCACAAGGGTGATGTTGAGGGTCTGGAGGGTGAAATTATGCTCTTTTCTCAAGGACGGTAATCTCGTGTTGTTGTTCAGGGCGCCACAAGGGTGATGTTGAGGGTCTGGAGGGTGAAATAATGCTCTTTTCACACCGATGATAATCACGTGGTGTTGTACAGGGCACCACAAGGGTGATGTTGAGGGTCTGGAGGGTGAAATTATGCTCTTTTCTCAAGGACGGTAATCTCGTGGTGTTGTACAGGGCACCATAAGGGTGATGTTGAGGGTCTGGAGGGTGAAATTATGCTCTTTTCTCAAGGACGATAATCACGTGGTGTTGTACAGGGCACCACAAGGGTGATGTTGAGGGTCTGGAGGGTGAAATTATGCTCTTTTCTCAAGGACGATAATCACGTGGTGTTGTACAGGGCACCACAAGGGTGATGTTGAGGGTCTGGAGGGTGAAATTATGCTCAATCTCGAGGACGATAATCACGTGGTGTTGTACAGGGCACCATAAGGGTGATTTTGAGGGTCTGGAGGGTGAAATCAAGCTCTTTTCTCAAGGACGATAATCACGTGGTGTTGTACAGGGCACCACAAGGGTGATGTTGAGGGTCTGGAGGGTGAAATTATGCTCTTTTCACACCGATGATAATCACGTGCTGTCGTACAGGGCACCATAAGGGTGATGTTGAGGGTCTGGAGGGTGAAATTATGCTCTTTTCTCAAGGACGATAATCACGTGGTGTTGAACAGGGCACCACAAGGGTGATGTTGAGGGTCTGGAGGGTGAAATTATGCTCTTTTCACACCGATGATAATCACGTGCTGTTGTACAGGGCACCATAAGGGTGATGTTGAGGGTCTGGAGGGTGAAATTATGCTCTTTTCTCAAGGACGGTGATCTCGTGGTGTTGTTCAGGGCACCACAATGGTGATGTTGAGGGTCTGGAGGGTGAAATTATGCTCTTTCCTCAAGGACGATAATCACGTGTTGTTGTTCAGGGCACCACAAGGGTGATGTTGAGGGTCTGGAGGGTGAAATTATGCTCTTTTCTCAAGAACGGTAATCTCGTGGTGTTGTTCAGGGCTCCACAAGGGTGATGTTGAGGGTCTTGAGGGTGAAATTATGCTCTTTCCTCAAGGACGATAATCACGTGTTGTTGTTCAGGGCACCACAAGGGTGATGTTGAGGGTCTGGAGGGTGAAATTATGCTCTTTCCTCGAGGACGATAATCACGTGTTGTTGTTCAGGGCACCACAAGGGTGATGTTGAGGGTCTGGAGGGTGAAATTATGCTCTTTCCTCAAGGACGATAATCACGTGTTGTTGTTCAGGGCACCACAAGGGTGATGTTGAGGGTCTGTAAGGTGAAATTATGCTCTTTTCTCAAGGACGATAATCACGTGTTGTTGTTCAGGGCACCACAAGGGTGATGTTGAGGGTTTGGAGGGTGAAATTATGCTCTCTCCTCAAGGACGATAATCACGTTTTGTTGTTCAGGGCACCACAAGGGTGATGTTGAGGGTCTGGAGGGTGAAATTATGCTCTTTTCTCAAGGACGATAATCACGTGCTATTGTACAGGGCACCACAAGGGTGATGTTGAGGGTCTGGTGCGTGAAATTATGCTCTTTTCACACCGATGATAATCACGTGGTGTTGTTCAGGGCACCACAAGGGTGATGTTGAGGGTCTGGAGGGTGAAATTATGCTCTTTCCTCAAGGACGATAATCACGTGTTGTTGTTCAGGGCACCACAAGGGTGATGTTGATGGTCTGGAGGGTGAAATTATGCTCTTTCCTCAAGGACGATAATCACGTGTTGTTGTTCAGGGCACCACAAGGGTGATGTTGAGGGTCTGGAGGGTGAAATTATGCTCTTTCCTCAAGGACGATAATCACGTGTTGTTGTTCAGGGCACCACAAGGGTGATGTTGAGGGTCTGGATGGTGAAATTATGCTCTTTCCTCAAGGACGATAATCACGTGTTGTTGTTCAGGGCACCACAAGGGTGATGTTGAGGGTCTGGAGGGTGAAATTATGCTTTTTCCTCAAGGACGATAATCACGTGTTGTTGTTCAGGGCACCACAAGGGTGATGTTGAGGGTCTGGAGGGTGAAATTATGCTCTTTTCTCAAGGACGATAATCACGTGTTGTTGTTCAGGGCACCACAAGGGTTATGTTGAGGGTCTGGAGGGTGAAATTATGCTCTTTCCTCAATGACGATAATCACGTGTTGTTGTTCAGGGCACCACAAGGGTGACGTTGACGGTCTGGAGGGTGAAATTATGCTCTTTCCTCAAGGACGATAATAACGTGTTGTTGTTCAGGGCACCACAAGGATGATGTTGAGGGTCTGGAGGATGAAATTATGCTCTTTCCTCAAGGACGATGATCACGTGTTGTTGTACAGGGCACCACAAAGGTGATGTTGAGGGTCTGAAGGGTGATATTATGCTCTTTCTCCAATGACGGTAATCAAGAGCTGTTTGACAGGGCACTATAAGGGTGATGTTGAGGGTCTGAAGGGTGAAATTATGCTCTTTTCCTAATGACCCTAATCATGTTCTGTTGTACAGGGCACCATGAGGGTGATGTTAAGGGTCTGGAGGGTGAAATTATGCTCTTTTCTCAATGACGGTAATCACGTGCTGTTGTACAGGGCACCACAAGGGTGATGTTGAGGGTGTGGAGGGTGGAATTATGCTCTTTTCTCAATGACGGTAATCTCGTGGTGTTGTTCAGGGCACCACAAGGGTGATGTTGAGGGTCTGGAGGGTGAAATTATGCTCTTTTCTCAATGACGGTAATCACGTGCTGTTGTACAGGGCACCACAAGGGTGATGTTGAGGGTCTGAGGAGGGAAGTTATGCTCTTTTCTCAATGACGATAATCTCGTGCTGATGTACAGGGCATCACAAGGGTGATGTTGAGGGTCTGAAGGGTGAAGTTATGCTCTTTTCTCAATGACGATAATCTCGTGCTGATGTACAGGGCATCACAAGGGTGATGTTGAGGGTCTGAAGGGTGAAATTATGCTCTTTCCTCAATGACGAAAATAACGTGCTGTTGTACGGGACACCACAAGGGTAATGTTGAGGGTCTGAAGAGTGAATTCATGCTCTCTTCTCAATAGCGGATAATCACACTGTTGTACAGGGCACCACAAGGGTGATGTTGAGGGTCTTGAGGGTGAAATTATGCTCATTTCACACCGACGATAATAACGTGCTGTTGTACAGGGCACCACAAGGGTGATGTTGAGGGTCTGAGGGGGGAAGTTATGCTCCTTCCTCAATGACGGTAATCTCGTGCTGATGTACAGGGCATCACAAGGGTGATGTTGAGGGTCTGAAGGGTGAAATTATGCTCTTTTCTCAATGACGGTAATCACTTGCTTTTGTAAAGGGCACCATAAGGGTGATGTTGAGGGTCTGAAGGGTGAAATTATGCTCTTTTCTCAATGACGGTAATCACGTGCTGTTGTACAGGGCACCATAAGGGTGATGTTGAGGGTCTGAAGGGAGAAATTATGCTCTTTTCTCAATGACGGTAATCACGTGCTGTTGTACAGGGCACCACAAGGGTGATGTTGAGGGTCTGAAGGTAGAAATTATGCTCTTTTCTCAAAGACGGTAATCACGTGCTGTTGTACAGGGCGCCACAAGGGTGATGTTGAGGATCTGGAGGGTGAAATTATGCTCTTTTCTCAATGAAGGTTATCTCGTGGTGTTGTTCAGGGCACCACAAGGGTGATGTTGAGGGTCTGGAGGGTGAAATTATGCACTTTTCACACCGATGATAATCACGTGGTGTTGTACAGGGCACCACAAGGGTGATGTTGAGGGTCTGGAGGTTGAAATTATGCTCTTTTCACACCGATGATAATCACGTGGTGTTGTTCAGGGCACCACAAGGGTGATGTTGAGGGTCTGGAGGGTGAAATTATGCTCTTTTCACACCGATGATAATCACGTGGTGTTGTTCAGGGCACCACAAGGGTGATTTTGAGGGTCCGGAGGGTGAAATCATGCTCTTTTCTCAAGGACAATAATCACGTGGTGTTGTACAGGGCACCACAAGGGTGATGTTGAGGGTCTGGAGGGTGAAATTATGCTCTTTTCACACCGATGATAATCACGTGCTGTCGTACAGGGCACCATAAGGGTGATGTTGAGGGTCTGGAGGGTGAAATTATGCTCTTTTCTCAAGGACGATAATCACGTGGTGTTGTACAGGGCACCACAAGGGTGATGTTGAGGGTCTGGAGGGTGAAATTATGCTCTTTTCACACCGATGATAATCACGTGCTGTTGTACAGGGCACCATAAGGGTGATGTTGAGTGTCTGGAGGGTGGAATTATGCTCTTTTCTCAAGGACGCTGATCTCGTGGTGTTGTTCAGGGCACCACAATGGTGATGTTGAGGGTCTGGAGGGTGAAATTATGCTCTTTCCTCAAGGACGATAATCACGTGTTGTTGTTCAGGGCACCACAAGGGTGATGTTGAGGGTCTGAAGGGTGAAATTATGCTCTTTTCTCAAGGACGGTAATCTCGTGGTGTTGTTCATGGCACCACAAGGGTGATGTTGAGGGTCCGGAGAGTGAAATTATGCTCTTTCCTCAAGGACGATAATCACGTGTTGTTGTTCAGGGCACCACAAGGGTGATGTTGAGGGTCTGGAGGGTGAAATTATGCTCTTTCCTCAAGGACGATAATCACGTGTTGTTGTTCAGGGCACCACGAGGGTGATGTTGAGGGTCTGGAGGGTGAAATTATGCTCTTTCCTCAAGGACGATAATCACGTGTTGTTGTTCAGGGCACCACAAGGGTGATGTTGAGGGTCTGGAGGGTGAAAATATGCTCTTTTCTCAAGGACGATAATCACGTGTTGTTGTTCAGGGCACCACAAGGGTGATGTTGAGGGTCTGGAGGGTGAAATTATGCTCTTTCCTCAAGGACGATAATCACGTGTTGTTGTTCAGGGCACCACAAGGGTGATGTCGAGGGTCTGAAGGGTGAAATTATGCTCTTTTCTCAAGGACGATAATCACGTGCTGTTGTACAGGGCACCACAAGGGTGATGTTGAGGGTCTGGTGGGTGAAATTATGCTCTTTTCACACCGATGATAATCACGTGGTGTTGTTCAGGGCACCACAAGGGTGATGTTGAGGGTCTGGAGGGTGAAATTATGCTCTTTCCTCAAGGACGATAATCACGTGTTGTTGTTCAGGGCACCACAAGGGTGATGTTGAGGGTCTGGAGGGTGAAATTATGCTCTTTCCTCAAGGACGATAATCACGTGTTGTTGTTCAGGGCACCACAAGGGTGATGTTGAGGGTCTGGAGGGTGAAATTATGCTCTTTCCTCTAGGACGATAATCACGTGTTGTTGTTCAGGGCACCACAAGGGTGATGTTGTGGGTCTGGAGGGTGAAATTATGCTCTTTCCTCAAGGACGATAATCACGTGTTGTTGTTCAGGGCACCACAATGGTGATGTTGAGGGTCTGGAGGGTGAAATTATGCTCTTTCCTCAAGGACGATAATCACGTGTTGTTGTTCAGTGCACCACAAGTGTGATGTTGAGGGTCTGGAGGGTGAAATTATGCTCTTTTCTCAAGGACGGTAATCTCGTGGTGTTGTTCAGGGCACCACAAGGGTGATGTTGAGGGTCTGGAGGGTGAAATTATGCTCTTTCCTCAAGGACGATAATCACGTGTTGTTGTTCAACGCACCACAAGGGTGACGTTGACGGTCTGGAGGGTGAAATTATGCTCTTTCCTCAAGGACGATAATCACGTGTTGTTGTTCAGGGCACCACAAGGGTGATGTTGAGGGTCTGGAGGGTGGAATTATGCTCTTTCCTCAAGGACGATAATCACGTGTTGTTGTACAGGGCACCACAAGGGTGATGTTGAGGGTCTGAAGGGTGAAATTATGCTCTTTCTCCAATGACGGTAATCAAGAGCTGTTTGACAGGGCACCATAAGGGTGATGTTGAGGGTCTGAAGGGTGAAATTATGCTCTTTTCCTAATGACCTTAATCATGTGCTGTTGTACAGGGCACCATGAGGGTGATGTTAAGGGTCTGGAGGGTGAAATTATGCTCTTTTCTCAATATCGGTAATCAAGTGCTGTTGTACAGGGCACCACAAGGGTGATGTTAAGGGTGTGGAGGGTGGAATTAGGCTCTTTTCTCAATGACGGTAATCTCGTGGTGTTGTTTAGGGCACCACAAGGGTGATGTTGAGGGTCTGGAGGGTGAAATTATGCTCTTTTCTCAATGACGGTGATCACGTGCTGTTGTACAGGGCACCACAAGGGTGATGTTGAGGGTCTGAAGGGTGAAGTTATGCTCTTTTCTCAATGACGATAATCTCGTGCTGATGTACAGGGCATCACAAGGGTGATGTTGAGGGTCTGAAGGGTGAAATTATGCTCTTTCCTCAATGACGAAAATAACGTGCTGTTGTACGGGACACCACAAGGGTAATGTTGAGGGTCTGAAGAGTGAATTCATGCTCTCTTCTCAATAGCGGATAATCACACTGTTGTACAGGGCACCACAAGGGTGATGTTGAGGGTCTTGAGGGTGAAATTATGCTCATTTCACACCGACGATAATAACGTGCTGTTGTACAGGGCACCACAAGGGTGATGTTGAGGGTCTGAGGAGGGAAGTTATGCTCCTTCCTCAATGACGGTAATCTCGTGCTGATGTACAGGGCATCACAAGGGTGATGTTGAGGGTCTGAAGGGTGAAATTATGCTCTTTTCTCAATGACGGTAATCACGTGCTTTTGTAAAGGGCACGATAAGGGTGATGTTGAGGGTCTGAAGGGTGAAATTATGCTCTTTTCTCAATGACGGTAATCACGTGCTGTTGTACAGGGCACCACAAGGGTGATGTTGAGGGTCTGGAGGGTGAAATTATGCTCTTTCCTCAAGGACGATAATCACGTGTTGTTGTACAGGGCACCACAAGGGTGATGTTGAGGGTCTGAAGGGTGAAATTATGCTCTTTCTCCAATGACGGTAATCAAGAGCTGTTTGACAGGGCACCATAAGGGTGATGTTGAGGGTCTGAAGGGTGAAATTATGCTCTTTTCCTAATGACCTTAATCATGTGCTGTTGTACAGGGCACCATGAGGGTGATGTTAAGGGTCTGGAGGGTGAAATTATGCTCTTTTCTCAATGACGGTAATCACGTGCTGTTGTACAGGGCACCACAAGGGTGATGTTAAGGGTGTGGAGGGTGGAATTAGGCTCTTTTCTCAATGACGGTAATCTCTTGGTGTTGTTTAGGGCACCACAAGGGTGATGTTGAGGGTCTGGAGGGTGAAATTATGCTCTTTTCTCAATGACGGTGATCACGTGCTGTTGTACAGGGCACCACAAGGGTGATGTTGAGGGTCTGAAGGGTGAAGTTATGCTCTTTTCTCAATGACGATAATCTCGTGCTGATGTACAGGGCATCACAAGGGTGATGTTGAGGGTCTGAAGGGTGAAATTATGCTCTTTCCTCAATGACGAAAATAACGTGCTGTTGTACGGGACACCACAAGGGTAATGTTGAGGGTCTGAAGAGTGAATTCATGCTCTCTTCTCAATAGCGGATAATCACACTGTTGTACAGGGCACCACAAGGGTGATGTTGAGGGTCTTGAGGGTGAAATTATGCTCATTTCACACCGACTTTAATAACGTGCTGTTGTACAGGGCACCACAAGGGTGATGTTGAGGGTCTGAGGAGGAAAGTTATGCTCCTTCCTCAATGACTGTAATCTCGTGCTGATGTACAGGGCATCACAAGGGTGATGTTGAGGGTCTGAAGGGTGAAATTATGCTCTTTTTTCAATGACGGTAATCAAGTGCTTTTGTAAAGGGCACGATAAGGGTGATGTTGAGGGTCTGAAGGGTGAAATTATGCTCTTTTCTTAATGACGGTAATCACGTGCTGTTGTACAGGGCACCATAAGGGTGATGTTGAGGGTCTGAAGGGAGAAATTATGCTCTTTTCTCAATGACGGTAATCACGTGCTGTTGTACAGGGCACCACAAGGGTGATGTTGAGGGTCTGAAGGGAGAAATTATGCTCTTTTCTCAATGACGGTAATCACGTGCTGTTGTACAGGGCGCCACAAGGGTGATGTTGAGGGTCTGGAGGGTGAAATTATGCTCTTCTCTCAATGACGGTTATCTCGTGGTGTTGATCAGGGCACCACAAGGGTGATGTTGAGGGTCTGGAGGGTGAAATTATGCTCTTTTCACACCGATGATAATCACGTGGTGTTGTACAGGGCACCACAAGGGTGATGTTGAGGGTCTGGAGGTTGAAATTATGCTCTTTTCACACCGATGATAATCACGTGGTGTTGTTCAGGGCACCACAAGGGTGATGTTGAGGGTCTGGAGGGTGAAATTATGCTCGTTTCACACCGATGATAATCACGTGGTGTTGTTCAGGGCACCACAAGGGTGATGTTGAGGGTCTGGAGGGTGAAATTATGCTCTTTTCACACCGATGATAATCACGTGGTGTTGTACAGGGCACCACAAGGGTGATGTTGAGGGTCTGGAGGGTGAAATTATGCTCTTTTCACATTGATGATGATCACGTGGTGTTGTTCAGGGCACCACAAGGGTGATGTTGAGTGTCTGGAGGGTGAAATTATGCTCGTTTCTCAATGACGGTAATCACGTGCTGTTGTACAGGGCACCACGAGGGTGATGTTGAGGGTCTGGAGGGTGAAATTATGCTCTTTTCTCAAGGACGATAATCACGTGCTGTTGTACAGGGCACCACAAGGGTGATGTTGAGGGGCTGGAGGGTGAAATTATGCTCTTTTCTCAAGGACGATAATCACGTGTTGTTGTTCAGGGCACCACAAGGGTGATGTTGAGGGTCTGGAGGGTGAAATTATGCTCTTTCCTCAAGGACGATAATCACGTGTTGTTGTTCAGGGCACCACGAGGGTGATGTTGAGGGTCTGAAGGGTGAAATTATGCTCTTTCCTCAAGGACGATAATCACGTGTTGTTGTTCAGGGCACCACAAGGGTGATGTTGAGGGTCTGGAGGGTGAAAATATGCTCTTTTCTCAAGGACGATAATCACGTGTTGTTGTTCAGGGCACCACAAGGGTGATGTTGAGGGTCTGGAGGGTGAAATTATGCTCTTTCCTCAAGGACGATAATCACGTGTTGTTGTTCAGGGCACCACAAGGGTGATGTCGAGGGTCTGAAGGGTGAAATTATGCTCTTTTCTCAAGGACGATAATCACGTGCTGTTGTACAGGGCACCACAAGGGTGATGTTGAGGGTCTGGTGGGTGAAATTATGCTCTTTTCACACCGATGATAATCACGTGGTGTTGTTCAGGGCACCACAAGGGTGATGTTGAGGGTCTGGAGGGTGAAATTATGCTCTTTCCTCAAGGACGATAATCACGTGTTGTTGTTCAGGGCACCACAAGGGTGATGTTGAGGGTCTGGAGGGTGAAATTATGCTCTTTCCTCAAGGACGATAATCACGTGTTGTTGTTCAGGGCACCACAAGGGTGATGTTGAGGGTCTGGAGGGTGAAATTATGCTCTTTCCTCTAGGACGATAATCACGTGTTGTTGTTCAGGGCACCACAAGGGTGATGTTGTGGGTCTGGAGGGTGAAATTATGCTCTTTCCTCAAGGACGATAATCACGTGTTGTTGTTCAGGGCACCACAATGGTGATGTTGAGGGTCTGGAGGGTGAAATTATGCTCTTTCCTCAAGGACGATAATCACGTGTTGTTGTTCAGGGCACCACAAGGGTGATGTTGAGGGTCTGGAGGGTGAAATTATGCTCTTTTCTCAAGGACGGTAATCTCGTGGTGTTGTTCAGGGCACCACAAGGGTGATGTTGAGGGTCTGGAGGGTGAAATTATGCTCTTTCCTCAAGGACGATAATCACGTGTTGTTGTTCAACGCACCACAAGGGTGACGTTGACGGTCTGGAGGGTGAAATTATGCTCTTTCCTCAAGGACGATAATCACGTGTTGTTGTTCAGGGCACCACAAGGGTGATGTTGAGGGTCTGGAGGGTGAAATTATGCTCTTTCCTCAAGGACGATAATCACGTGTTGTTGTACAGGGCACCACAAGGGTGATGTTGAGGGTCTGAAGGGTGAAATTATGCTCTTTCTCCAATGACGGTAATCAAGAGCTGTTTGACAGGGCACCATAAGGGTGATGTTGAGGGTCTGAAGGGTGAAATTATGCTCTTTTCCTAATGACCTTAATCATGTGCTGTTGTACAGGGCACCATGAGGGTGATGTTAAGGGTCTGGAGGGTGAAATTATGCTCTTTTCTCAATGACGGTAATCACGTGCTGTTGTACAGGGCACCACAAGGGTGATGTTAAGGGTGTGGAGGGTGGAATTAGGCTCTTTTCTCAATGACGGTAATCTCGTGGTGTTGTTTAGGGCACCACAAGGGTGATGTTGAGGGTCTGGAGGGTGAAATTATGCTCTTTTCTCAATGACGGTGATCACGTGCTGTTGTACAGGGCACCACAAAGGTGATGTTGAGGGTCTGAAGGGTGAAGTTATGCTCTTTTCTCAATGACGATAATCTCGTGCTGATGTACAGGGCATCACAAGGGTGATGTTGAGGGTCTGAAGGGTGAAATTATGCTCTTTCCTCAATGACGAAAATAACGTGCTGTTGTACGGGACACCACAAGGGTAATGTTGAGGGTCTGAAGAGTGAATTCATGCTCTCTTCTCAATAGCGGATAATCACACTGTTGTACAGGGCACCACAAGGGTGATGTTGAGGGTCTTGAGGGTGAAATTATGCTCATTTCACACCGACGATAATAACGTGCTGTTGTACAGGGCACCACAAGGGTGATGTTGAGGGTCTGAGGAGGGAAGTTATGCTCCTTCCTCAATGACGGTAATCTCGTGCTGATGTACAGGGCATCACAAGGGTGATGTTGAGGGTCTGAAGGGTGAAATTATGCTCTTTTCTCAATGACGGTAATCACGTGCTTTTGTAAAGGGCACGATAAGGGTGATGTTGAGGGTCTGAAGGGTGAAATTATGCTCTTTTCTCAATGACGGTAATCACGTGCTGTTGTACAGGGCACCACAAAGGTGATGTTGAGGGTCTGGAGGGTGAAATTATGCTCTTTCCTCAAGGACGATAATCACGTGTTGTTGTACAGGGCACCACAAGGGTGATGTTGAGGGTCTGAAGGGTGAAATTATGCTCTTTCTCCAATGACGGTAATCAAGAGCTGTTTGACAGGGCACCATAAGGGTGATGTTGAGGGTCTGAAGGGTGAAATTATGCTCTTTTCCTAATGACCTTAATCATGTGCTGTTGTACAGGGCAACATGAGGGTGATGTTAAGGGTCTGGAGGGTGAAATTATGCTCTTTTCTCAATGAGGGTAATCACGTGCTGTTGTACAGGGCACCACAAGGGTGATGTTAAGGGTGTGGAGGGTGGAATTAGGCTCTTTTCTCAATGACGGTAATCTCGTGGTGTTGTTTAGGGCACCACAAGGGTGATGTTGAGGGTCTGGAGGGTGAAATTATGCTCTTTTCTCAATGACGGTGATCACGTGCTGTTGTACAGGGCACCACAAGGGTGATGTTGAGGGTCTGAAGGGTGAAGTTATGCTCTTTTCTCAATGACGATAATCTCGTGCTGATGTACAGGGCATCACAAGGGTGATGTTGAGGGTCTGAAGGGTGAAATTATGCTCTTTCCTCAATTACGAAAATAACGTGCTGTTGTACGGGACACCACAAGGGTAATGTTGAGGGTCTGAAGAGTGAATTCATGCTCTCTTCTCAATAGCGGATAATCACACTGTTGTACAGGGCACCACAAGGGTGATGTTGAGGGTCTTGAGGGTGAAATTATGCTCATTACACACCGACGATAATAACGTGCTGTTGTACAGGGCACCACAAGGGTGATGTTGAGGGTCTGAGGAGGAAAGTTATGCTCCTTCCTCAATGACGGTAATCTCGTGCTGATGTACAGGGCATCACAAGGGTGATGTTGAGGGTCTGAAGGGTGAAATTATGCTCTTTTCTCAATGACGGTAATCACGTGCTGTTGTACAGGGCGCCACAAGGGTGATGTTGAGGGTCTGGAGGGTGAAATTATGCTCTTTTCTCAAGGACGATAATCACGTGTTGTTGTTCAGGGCACCACAAGGGTGATGTTGAGGGTCTGGAGGGTGAAATTATGCTCTTTTCTCAAGGACGATAATCACGTGCTGTTGTACAGGTTACCACAAGGGTGATGTTGAGGGTCTGGAGGGAGAAATTATGCTCTTTTCTCAATGACGGTAATCACGTGCTGTTGTACAGGGCACCACAAGGGTGATGTTGAGGGTCTGAAGGGAGAAATTATGCTCTTTTCTCAATGACGGTAATCACGTGCTGTTGTACAGGGCGCCACAAGGGTGATGTTGAGGGTCTGGAGGGTGAAATTATGCTCTTCTCTCAATGACGGTTATCTCGTGGTGTTGTTCAGGGCACCACAAGGGTGATGTTGAGGGTCTGATGGGTGAAATTATGCTCTTTTCACACCGATGATAATCACGTGGTGTTGTACAGGGCACCACAAGGGTGATGTTGAGGGTCTGGAGGTTGAAATTATGCTCTTTTCACACCGATGATAATCACGTGGTGTTGTTCAGGGCACCACAAGGGTGATGTTGAGGGTCTGGAGGGTGAAATTATGCTCGTTTCACACCGATGATAATCACGTGGTGTTGTTCAGGGCACCACAAGGGTGATGTTGAGGGTCTGGAGGGTGAAATTATGCTCTTTTCACACCGATGATAATCACGTGGTGTTGTACAGGGCACCACAAGGGTGATGTTGAGGGTCTGGAGGGTGAAATTATGCTCTTTTCACATTGATGATGATCACGTGGTGTTGTTCAGGGCACCACAAGGGTGATGTTGAGTGTCTGGAGGGTGAAATTATGCTCGTTTCTCAATGACGGTAATCACGTGCTGTTGTACAGGGCACCACAAGGGTGATGTTGAGGGTCTGGAGGGTGAAATTATGCTCTTTTCTCAAGGACGATAATCACGTGCTGTTGTACAGGGCACCACAAGGGTGATGTTGAGGGTCTGGAGGGTGAAATTATGCTCTTTTCTCAAGGACGATAATCACGTGTTGTTGTTCAGGGCACCACAAGGGTGATGTTGAGGGTCTGGAGGGTGAAATTATGCTCTTTTCTCAAGGACGATAATCACGTGCTGTTGTACAGGTTACCACAAGGGTGATGTTGAGGGTCTGGAGGGTGAAATTATGCTCTTTTCACACCGACGATAATCACGTGCTGTTGTACAGGGCACCACAAGGGTGATGTTGAGGGTCTGAAGGGTGGAATTATACTCTTTTCTTAATGACGGTAATCACGTGCTGTTGTACAGGGCACCACAAGGGTGATGTTGAGGGTCTGGAGGGTGAAATTATGCTCTTTTCTCAAGGACGATAATCACGTGTTGTTGTTCAGGGCACCACAAGGGTGATGTTGAGGGTCTGGAGGGTGAAATTATGCTCTTTTCTCAAGGACGATAATCACGTTCTGTTGTACAGGGCACCACAAGGGTGATGTTGAGGGTCTGGAGGGTGAAATTATGCTCTTTTCTCAAGGACGATAATCACGTGCTGTTGTACAGGGCACCACAAGGGTGATGTTGAGGGTCTGGAGGGTGAAATTATGCTCTTTTCACACCGATGATGATCACGTGTTGTTGTACAGGGCACCACAAGGATGATGTTGAGGGTCTGGAGGGTGAAATTATGCTCTTTTCTCAAGGACGATAATCTCGTGGTGTTGTACAGGGCACCATAAGGGTGATGTTGAGGGTCTGGAGGGTGAAATTATGCTCTTTTCTCAAGGACGGTAATCTCGTGGTGTTGTACAGGGCACCATAAGGGTGATGTTGAGGGTCTGGAGGGTGAAATTATGCTCTTTTCTCAAACATGATAATCACGTGGTTTAGTTCAGGGCACCACAAGGGTGATGTTGAGGGTCTGGAGGGTGAAATTATGCTCTTTTCTCAAGGACAATAATCATTTGGTGTTGTACGGGGCACAACAAGTGTGATGTTGAGGGTCTGGAGGGTGAAATTATGCTCTTTTCTCAAGGACGATAATCACGTGCTGTTGTACAGGGCACCACAAGGGTGATGTTGAGGGTCTGGAGGATGAAATTATGCTCTTTTCACACCGATGATGATCACGTGCTGTTGTACAGGGCACCACAAGGGTGATGTTGAGGGTCTGGAGGGTGAAATTATGCTCTTTTCTCAAGGACGGTAATCACGTGCTGTTGTACAGGGCACCACAAGGGTGATGTTGAGGGTCTGGAGGGTGAAATTATGCTCTTTTCTCAAGGACGGTGATCTCGTGTTGTTGTTCAGGGCGCCACAAGGGTGATGTTGAGGGTCTGGAGGGTGAAATTATGCTCTTTTCACACCGATGATAATCACGTGGTGTTGTACAGGGCACCACAAGGGTGATGTTGAGGGTCTGGAGGGTGAAATTATGCTCTTTTCTCAAGGACGGTAATCTCGTGGTGTTGTACAGGGCACCATAAGGGTGATGTTGAGGGTCTGGAGGGTGAAATTATGCTCTTTTCTCAAGGACGATAATCACGTGGTGTTGTACAGGGCACCACAAGGGTGATGTTGAGGGTCTGGAGGGTGAAATTATGCTCTTTTCTCAAGGACGATAATCACGTGGTGTTGTACAGGGCACCACAAGAGTGATGTTGAGGGTCTGGAGGGTGAAATTATGCTCTTTTCTCAAGGACGATAATCACGTGGTGTTGTACAGGGCACCATAAGGGTGATGTTGAGGGTCTGGAGGGTGAAATCATGCTCTTTTCTCAAAGACGATAATCACGTGGTGTTGTACAGGGCACCACAAGGGTGATATTGAGGGTCTGGAGGGTGAAATTATGCTCTTTTCACACCGATGATAATCACGTGCTGTTGTACAGGGCACCATAAGGGTGATGTTGAGGGTCTGGAGGGTGAAATTATGCTCTTTTCTCAAGGACGATAATCACGTGGTGTTGTACAGGGCACCACAAGGGTGATGTTGAGGGTCTGGAGGGTGAAATTATGTTCTCTTCACACCGATGATAATCACGTACTGTTGTACAGGGCACCATAAGGGTGATGTTGAGGGTCTGGAGGGTGAAATTATGCTCTTTTCTCAAGGACGGTGATCTCGTGGTGTTGTTCAGGGCACCACAATGGTGATGTTGAAGGTCTGGAGGGTGAAATTATGCTCTTTCCTCAAGGACGATAATCACGTGTTGTTGTTCAGGGCACCACAAGGGTGATGTTGAGGGTCTGGAGGGTGAAATTATGCTCTTTCCTCAAGGACGATAATCACGTGTTGTTGTTCAGGGCACCACAAGGGTGATGTTGAGGGTCTGGAGGGTGAAATTATGCTCTTTCCTCAAGGACGATAATCACGTGTTGTTGTTCAGGGCACCACAAGGGTGATGTTGAGGGTCTGAAAGGTGAAATTATGCTCTTTTCTCAAGGACGATAATCACGTGTTGTTGTTCAGGGCACCACAAGGGTGATGTTGAGGGTCTGGAGGGTGAAATTATGCTCTTTCCTCAAGGACGATAATCACGTGTTGTTGTTCAGGGCACCACAAGGGTGATGTTGAGGGTCTGAAGGGTGAAATTATGCTCTTTTCTCAAGGACGATAATCACGTGCTGTTGTACAGGGCACCACAAGGGTGATGTGAAGGGTCTGGTGGGTGAAATAATGCTCTTTTCACACCGATGATAATCACGTGGTGTTGTTCAGGGCACCACAAGGGTGATATTGAGGGTCTGGAGGGTGAAATTATGCTCTTTCCTCAAGGACGATAATCACGTGTTGTTGTTCAGGGCACCACAAGGGTGATGTTGAGGGTCTGGAGGGTGAAATTATGCTCTTTCCTCAAGGACGATAATCACGTGTTGTTGTTCAGGGCACCACAAGGGTGATGTTGAGGGTCTGGAGGGTGAAATTATGCTCTTTCCTCGAGGACGATAATCACGTGTTGTTGTTGAGGGCACCACAAGGGTGATGTTGAGGGTCTGGAGGGTGAAATTATGCTCTTTCCTCAAGGACGATAATCACGTGTTGTTGTTTAGGGCACCACAAGGGTGATGTTGAGGGTCTGGAGGGTGAAATTATGCTCTTTCCTCAAGGACGATAATCACGTGTTGTTGTTCAGGGCACCACAAGGGTGATGTTGAGGGTCTGGAGGGTGAAATTATGCTCTTTTCTCAAGGACGATAATCACGTGTTGTTGTTCAGGGCACCACAAGGGTGATGTTGAGGGTCTGGAGGGTGAAATTATGCTCTTTCCTCAAGGACGATAATCACGTGTTGTTGTTCAGGGCACCACAAGGGTGACGTTGACGGTCTGGAGGGTGAAATTATGCTCTTTCCTCAAGGACGATAATCACGTGTTGTTGTTCAGGGCACCACAAGGGTGATGTTGAGGGTCTGGAGGGTGAAATTATGCTCTTTCCTCAAGGACGATAATCACGTGTTGTTGTACAGGGCACCACAAGGGTGATGTTGAGGGTTTGAAGGGTGAAATTATGCTCTTTCTCCAATGACGGTAATCAAGAGCTGTTTGACAGGGCACCATAAGGGTGATGTTGAGGGTCTGAAGGGTGAAATTATGCTCTTTTCCTAATGACCTTAATCATGTGCTGTTGTACAGGGCACCACGAGGGTGATGTTAAGGGTCTGGAGGGTGAAATTATGCTCTTTTCTCAATGACGGTAATCACGTGCTGTTGTACAGGGCACCACAAGGGTGATGTTAAGGGTGTGGAGGGTGGAATTATGCTCTTTTCTCAATGACGGTAATCTCGTGGTGTTGTTCAGGGCACCACAAGGGTGATGTTGAGGGTCTGGAGGGTGAAATTATGCTCTTTTCTCAATGACGGTAATCACGTGCTGTTGTACAGGGCACCACAAGGGTGATGTTGAGGGTCTGAAGGGTGAAAATATGCACTTTTCTCAATGACGATAATCTCGTGTTGATGTACAGGGCATCACAAGGGTGATGTTGAGGGTCTGAAGGGTGAAGTTATGCTCTTTTCTCAATGACGATAATCTCGTGCTGATGTACAGGGCATCACAAGGGTGATGTTGAGGGTCTGAAGGGTGAAATTATGCTCTTTTCTCAATGACGGTAATAACGTGCTGTTGTACGGGACACCACAAGGGTTATGTTGAGGGTCTGAAGAGTGAATTCATGCTCTCTTCTCAATAGCGGATAATCACACTGTTGTACAGGGCACCACAAGGGTGATGTTGAGGGTCTTGAGGGTGAAATTATGCTCATTTCACACCGACGATAATAACGTGCTGTTGTACAGGGCACCACAAGGGTGATGTTGAGGGTCTGAGGGGGGAAGTTATGCTCCTTTCTCAATGACGGTAATCTCGTGCTGATGTACAGGGCATCACAAGGGTGAT
Organism: Brachyptera risi; assembly: GCA_964007535.1. Lineage (NCBI taxonomy): Eukaryota > Metazoa > Arthropoda > Insecta > Plecoptera > Taeniopterygidae > Brachyptera > Brachyptera risi. Next base: position 30,885,936 of record OZ023337.1, read on the forward strand.
GTTGAGGGTCTGAAGGGTGAAATTATGCTCTTTTCTCAATGACGGTAATCACGTGCTTTTGTAAAGGGCACCATAAGGGTGATGTTGAGGGTCTGAAGGGTGAAATTATGCTCTTTTCTCAATGACGGTAATCACGTGCTGTTGTACAGGGCACCACAAGGGTGATGTTGAGGGTCTGAAGGGTAAAATTATGCTCTTTCCTCAATGACGGTAATCAAGAGCTGTTGTACAGGGCACCATAAGGGTGATATTGAGGGTCTGAAGGGTGAAATTATGCTCTTTTCTCAATGACGGTAATCAAGTGCTGTTGTACAGGGCACCATAAGGGTGATATTGAGGGTCTGAAGGGTGAAATGAGGCTCTTTTCTCAATGACGGTAATAACGTGCTGTTGTAAAGGGCACCACAAGGGTGATGTTGAGGGTCTAAAGGGTGAAATTATGCTCTTTTCTCAATAACCGTAATCACGTGCTGTTGTACAGGGCACCAAAAGGGTGATGTTGAGGGTCTGAAGGGTAAAATTATGCTCTTTCCTCAATGACGGTAATCAAGAGCTGTTGTACAGGGCACCATGAGGGTGATATTGAGGGTCTGAAGGGTGAAATTATGCTCTTTTCTCAATGACGGTAATCACGTGCTGTTGTACAGGGCACCACAAGGGTGATGTTGAGGGTCCGAAGGGTGAGATTGTGCTCTTTTCTCAATGACGGTAATCTCGTGGTGTTGTACAGGGCACCACAAGGGTGATGTTGAGGGTCTGGAGGGTGAAATTATGCTCTTTTTTACACTGACGATAATCACGTGCTTCTGTACAGGGCACCACAAGGGTGATGTTGAGGGTATGAATGGTGAGATTATGCTTTTTTCTCAATGACGGTAATCAAGAGCTGTTGTACAGGGCACCATATGAGTGATTTTGAGGGTCTGAAGGGAGAAATTATGCTCTTTTCTCAATGACGGAAATCACGTGCTGTTGTACAGGGCACCACAAGGGTGATGTTGAGGGTCTGGAGGGTGAAATTATGCTCTTTTTTCAAGGACGATAATCACGTGTTGTTGTTCAGGGCACCACAAGGGTGATGTTGAGGGTCTGGAGGGTGAAATTATGCTCTTTTCTCAAGGACGATAATCACGTGCTGTTTTACAGGGCACCACAAGGGTGATGTTGAGGGTCTGGAGGGTGAAATTATGCTCTTTTCTCAAGGACGATAATCACGTGCTGTTGTACAGGGCACCACAAGGGTGATGTTGAGGGTCTGGAGGGTGAAATTATGCTCTTTTCACACCGATGATAATCACGTGTTGTTGTACAGGGCACCACAAGGGTGACGTTGAGGGTCTGGAGGGTGAAATTATGCTCTTTTCTCAATGACGGTAATCACGTGCTGTTGTACAGGGCACCACAACGATGATGTTGAGGGTCTGGAGGGTGAAATTATGCTCTTTTCTCAACGACGGTAATCTCGTGGTGTTGTACAGGGCACCATAAGGGTGATGTTGAGGGTCTGGAGGGTGAAATTATGCTCTTTTCACACCGATGATAATCACGTGCTGTTGTACAGGGCACCACAAGGGTGATGTTGAGGGTCTGGAGGGTGAAATTATGCTCTTTTCTCAATGACGGTAATCACGTGGTGTTGTACAGGGCACCACAAGGGTGATGTTGAGGGTCTGAAGGGTGAAATTATGCTCTTTTCTCAATGACGGTAATCACGTGCTTTTGTACAGGGCACCACAAGGGTGATGTTGAGGGTCTGGAGGGTGAAATTATGCTCTTTTCTCAAGGACGGTAATCTCGTGTTGTTGTTCAGGGCGCCACAAGGGTGATGTTGAGGGTCTGGAGGGTGAAATTATGCTCTTTTCACACCGATGATAATCACGTGGTGTTGTACAGGGCACCACAAGGCTGATGTTGAGGGTCTGAAGGGTAAAATTATGCTCTTTCCTCGATGACGGTAATCAAGAGCTGTTGTACAGGGCACCATGAGGGTGATATTGAGGGTCTGAAGGGTGAAATTATGCTCTTTTCTCAATGACGGTAATCACGTGCTGTTGTACAGGGCACCACAAGGGTGATGTTGAGGGTCCGAAGGGTGAAATTATGCTCTTTTCTCAATGACGGTAATCTCGTGGTGTTGTACAGGGCACCACAAGGGTGATGTTGAGGGTCTGGAGGGTGAAATTATGCTCTTTTCACACTGACGATAATCACGTGCTTCTGTACAGGGCACCACAAGGGTGATGTTGAGGGTATGAATGGTGAGATTATGCTTTTTTCTTAATGACGGTAATCAAGAGCTGTTGTACAGGGCACCATATGAGTGATTTTGAGGGTCTGAAGGGAGAAATTATGCTCTTTTCTCAATGACGCTAATCACGTGCTGTTGTACAGGGCACCACAAGGGTGATGTTGAGGGTCTGGAGGGTGAAATTATGCTCTTTTCGCAATGACGGTTATCTCTTGGTGTTGTACAGGGCACCACAAGGGTGATGTTGAGGGTCTGAAGGGAGAAATTATGCTCTTTTCTCAATGACGGTAATCACGTGCTGTTGTACAGGGCACCACAAGGGTGATGTTGAGGGTCTGGAGGGTGAAATTATGCTCTTTTCTCAATGACGGTAATCACGTGCTGTTGTACAGGGCACCACAAGGGTGATGTTAAGGGTGTGGAGGGTGGAATTATGCTCTTTTCTCAATGACGGTAATCACGTGCTGTTGTACAGGGCACCACGAGGGTGATGTTGAGGGTCTGGAGGGTGAAATTATGCTCTTTTCTCAATGACGGTAATCACGTGCTGTTGTACAGGGCACCACAAGGGTGATGTTGAGGGTCTGAAGGGTGAAATTATGCTCTTTCTTCAATGACGGTAATCAAGAGCTGTTTGACAGGGCACCATAAGGGTGATGTTGAGGGTCTGAAGGGTGAAATTATGCTCTTTTCCTAATGACCTTAATCATGTGCTGTTGTACAGGGCACCACGAGGGTGATGTTGAGGGTCTGGAGGGTGAAATTATGCTCTTTTCTCAATGACGGTAATCACGTGCTGTTGTACAGGGCACCATAAGGGTGATGTTGAGGGTCTGGAGGGTGTAATTATGCTCTTTTCACACGTTGCCATGACAGGTAGCTCCTCTGAGAGATATTGACCAATCAAAGTCTTGGCCTCTAGGAGCTAGCTAACACTAGTACGAATTTTATTAGGTAAGGGTCAGGACCCTCACCTGATACGTTTCGTGCTAGTGCTAGTTAGCTAGTTCCAAGAGACTCGTACTTTGATTGGTTAATTTTTATCAGTAGAGCTACATGTCGTGGCAACATGTCTGTTCTTTACGTATTTCCATTGTTGTCAGCACAAAATCCCAGTCCTGCTTATGAGGTGGGCTTCGAAATGTGATGGAATTATTCAGTCTAAGAGGCCGTGAATTTGTATCAAAATATATTGTCATTGTTGGTAGCTTTTTTTAGTGAACATCAACCAATCCAAGTCCTAGCCTCTTGGAGCTAGCTAGCACTAACACGTTATTTCAAGTGGATTATTAGATGAGGGTCCTGTACATCAAGAGACAATCGACCACTAGTGATAGGCGTGGCTAAACGCCAGGCCACCTAGATCTACCTAGATGTATCGGTCACTGATCATTACCAGCTTGTTGGGGTTGTTTCTTTTGATGTTGATCGCAGCACAAGACCACATGGTACTCGGCACGGCCGCGATGCGGCGCTGAGACTCGTCGATGTTGCTGAAATCCGCCACGTCGGCGCAACAGTCTCGGAACACGTGGCATTCTGGGTCGCAGTAGCAGAAACTGTAGCGGAACCTGCGCGAAGAAAACGGAAGTGGCTATTCGTTGGGTCGGAAGTAGGTTTTATATTGGTTTCAGTTTATATTAAATTAACTCAGGATATTTTATTATTTATATTGCAGGGTGAAACGACGCACTGTACTGATGACTACGATCTATTGACGTCGATGAATGATATATGAGATGATGGGATGGTGAGATGAGAGGGTGTTTTTGGATGGTGGGAAGGAGTCGGTCGTGGCCAGTCGTTGTGGAACCATTTCAGTATTGACCTGAACGACAGAGGAAAATCACGAAAACCCCTGTCAGGATGGTCAACCATGGCGGAAGCGAGCCCCGGTCTACTGAATGACGATTCAGTGTGTTATCCACTCGGCCACGCGTACTCAGTTCAGGATGTTATTTTGGTTATAGGATAGTAAATTTGTTTTGGTTCTGTTTGGGTTCTCGTCCCCCCACTACTTCACTTCCACGCCCGTCCACTCCCCCGCCCTCTAGTGCTTCCATCATCATCTAATAATGGCTACATGTGTGCAGTGTGCGCGATTTTGCTGTCTTGGATTGAACATTTTGGAATGTGACCCGTGGTACAACTAGAGTTAATTGTCAGTGATTTGGTTAAGAGGCTACTTTACATCTCACATCTCACTTAAAATCTACTTTACATCTTTATATCTCACAACCCAGGAGTAAAACCTCTAGGGAACAGTCAAAACTGGACAAAAAGTGCCAATGCAGGCCTTCAGCTACCAACACATGGTGGGTAAACGATGGGACCAATCGGTCTAATTCTTTTTTCAATAAAACATCAATGAGTATATCTGTGCCTCTACGTTCACTAAAAATCATAATTTCATGTTTATTTTATGTTTTTACTCTGAATAATCGTAATAACAATTAAAAACAGGTGAAAACACGTTGATTTTTGACAATTATTTTCGAAAGGTTGAAAACATACCACAAACTATATAAAGCTCTTCGTACGAGAACGTATTGAATACTGTTGATTATTCAAACAGAGCACTGCATGCTGATACGATGATTGGTTTTCCGTTGCCAACTTGGGCCCCGAACGTCTGCAATCAAGCCGGTAGGCAAGATGTAAAGAGGCCTCTTCAGCGATTCAATGAAAAACTCTCTAGTTATCTGGATTTAATTTCAGGACAAAAATACGTGACAATTATCTTCTCGATTCCTAACATCATGCATAAATAATTGTCAAAAAATATAGCTCTCATAATCAAGATTAGAGTACAATCCTAAACTTTGGCGAGTCAACTCAGTCAACATCCGGAGTTTCAATATCTCAGAAACTTGATATGTCTATAGAACGTGAAATTCCGTTTGTAAAGTACCAAACGTGACCTCTTGGAGCTTTTTAATCTCCTGATAATGTGTCTAGGAAGGAAGCTAGTTGATGTACACACAAAGTGTAATCGTTTCCTCTCATCAGGGTATAAATGACTTCCTTAAAAAATATCATGTGGTTTTATTGTCATACTTAACTAATCGGTAGCATCACTTGGGAATATTGTTCAATCAAATTTGTTTAATTCAATCTAAAAAGATAAAAAAAAATATATAACGAGAGCTTGGTTCAACTATAAGAAAGTATATATGGCGATAGCACTTTTGTAATGCCATGGCAACGAGAAAAATTATTGAGGCTGGACAAAGCTGAAGTGTGATTGGAACATAGTTTGAAACACTGAAACACATTGTTGTTTACTTACAACAACAATGTGTCACATCACTTTGAAGGAGCCCACATAAAATCAAAATGTCATCAAATCATTCCGCAAAATGTGTCCATGTGAAAGTAATCATTTTAGTGAAAATAATTGTAGGCCCAATGAATAAGTGGATATATATTTTTCTTTTCAAGTTGCATTTTCAAGGAATCATTGTATGAGCATTGACACAACTACACTTCAAGTCATGTTAGGCGATGTTGAAATGAGACTTACGCTCACTCCTAACGATCTATTTCACTCTTTCATCTGCACACCCGTCTACGCTCCGTCAGCTCACCATCTTGGATTAAAAATTATTAATTGTAGCACAAATTAAATTCAAATTACAACAAAATGTTGATGTTATTTCGATACATGAGTTTAACAAATCTGAGGGAATATAGTCGAGTAATTTTCAAGAGAATAAATATGTCATTGCATGAAAAATACGAAATGGTGACTTCAAAAATCAATTGAAGCTGCTTAATGAAGACCCTGAGAGCAAGAGAAGGTTTAATGTTTTGAAAACATCTCACAATGTACATGCTGCGTGTTTCTAGTAATATAAAACCGTTTACAACTTATGTACTGACGGCCATCTTGGGTAGTCGCCCTCTAGCGCAGCTAGTGAGAGCAATTGGCGGCAAACTCAAACTACACAAAATCACGGCCTACTCGATGCGAACTAGAACTCACATATCAGCATCAAAGAAAGCCGGCGACATCATGTAACGCTCCGTACGATTGGCACATTGGTCTTTCTTCACGCTCTTCGTGTAGACGCAGTTCTTGATGTTCTTGAACTCTTCGATCAGAGCCGTGACATTGTAGTTCTCGGCCAACACGTCAGTCTGCCATATTGTGCATGTAGTCACTAGCGCTAGGTACACTAGTGGTGGCCACATTAAGAACGATGTCGAGCGGACGAGAAACTGGAAATGAGATGAAGATGGTAATTCATTTTATTCAATCATATTGGATTTGATGGCTCATTTTGAATACTTCTAGAGTTTTACTGACTCGTGGCGCGCCTTCATTTCATTTAAATCTCATCAAAATGACAAAAACTTTGGCCCAGTTACACCATTCACCTCTATTTATTTGGTTCAAGTACAGACTTTTCGACAGCCATATTGAAATTCAGACTTCGAAACTAGCGCATTCTCTAGGTTCTTTCACAAACGAATAATTGTACAGCTTGTATTTTGATTTTTCAGAACGAGATTCATCATAATAAACGCAACTACATCTCTCAAACGCGTTAAATCCTTCAAGTGTAGAGAAATTATGTCATTATACAAAAGTATTTACAATTGACGACTCGCAGTCTCCGCCCCATTGACGTCACAAATCATACCGACCAATCAACAGGGCTGTTAGAACTGTAGTGAAATTCAAATATCGAATCGGGGTATCTTGAAACGACCACAAATGATATGGATCCAACTGGCCTACTGGTGAAGCCACGCCTATTTCGAGTCGTCAATTATTATTAATAATGAGGGTTTTTATAACGTACGAAATACCCTGTATATACAGGTATAGTGAGAATACAGCGGAAGCCCCTTAACAACATGTGCCTTATACTACCTGCGTAATAATATAAATAATAACAGTACAATAATTGATATCAAATTAAATTAAAATCAGAAGAACCAAATATAAAATAAAAATGCTCAACATAATCACTAATCCCAATTGATTTGTTGATTGTTAGACAAGTCATTTCGTGGATAAAACTTGAACAATTAATTACTCGTATTAGGGTGGTAACATCGCCCTTGTGGTGCCCCGTCCAAACGATCCTACCTTGTCATCTTCAGCCTTAACTGAGGAACAATCACACTGTGTCAAGTCTTACCAGTTGATTTGAAAATATTAAAATGGGTCCCAAGATCGATTTTGTCTCTGCGATATAAATTCAAGTCATATCAGACGTATGTTCGAATACCGCATAAAGCACGTGTTTTTTTGAACTAGTACCATTCATCAACAGGTCATTCATACCCTCATATAAGCCAGTTGTTGTTGGGGTCGTTAATCATACGATGATCATCCCCCCCCCCCCCGCTGTGTCCAGTATGATGAAACCGCCGTTAGCGCTGGCATCAATTAAGGGGGTGCATGCGCGGTGCTGATGAAAATATAGAGTAATTCAACTTCATTATTTTTATCCATGTTCACGAACCAGTGTAACTATAAATAAAAACTATATCAATCCCGAGATAATTTTATGCTATTCAATTAGATGAGCGGTAGCGAAGATTCTATTTCACATACCGAAAAAAATGGGCTCGGTTTTTATGTTTTTTTTCTCTTTTTTTGGTTTTGATTTTTGTTTGTAATTTTGTGCGCGGCATACAGGTCAGGAAAAAATACCAATCAAATTGAAACTTTTTCTACATATTTATGTCATACTAGGAAAACGCGGGATGCGCGTTGTTAGACGAGCTTAGGGGTATAGAAATCTAGAATGAAAAATAATTTGTCAACCCAATCTACATCTACAGACCTTGGATCACTCCAAACGTTCAAAAACCTTACGAGAATCAGTTATGTCACGGCCTTCTTCTTCATTCATTTCAATCGTTTTGAATTAATTGGTGACACTTGTTGCTATAGATTTAATTGGTTCCCGTAATTGCCTAAATTGATGGGAAAATGCTTTATAAATGCGTTTTCTTCGTTATTTCTCATCCGATTGATGTGAAAAATCTCTCAAAATGTGCTTAATAGTTTCCTTTATATTCGGCGAAAATTTGAGAGGTCTTGAAAAATTTTGATTTTTCAAGTATTTTCCTCCGGGTTATTCTAATGGGGATTTTTTAAATTTCTAAAATTCATAAAAAAAAAAGTTATCACCCGATAATGCCACAAAACTATACAGATCTAAGTTAGATGAGGAACCATGACGAAAAAAAGTTTGAAGTTGATAGCTGTAGCCGTTTGACCTGTGGAGAACCGAAAAAAAAACATAAAAAAAAACAAAAAAAAAAAAAAAAAAAAAAAAAAACATAAAAACGAACACCAATTTTTTTCAGTATGTCAAATTGAATCCTCGCTAAAGCTCGTCCAACCAGAATAGGCTGGGATTGTTATTCAGAAAAATCGATCAAAGCGATTTCCGGAAAAAATCGTGAAGTTTGAAAAATCTTCATAAGAATAACCCGGAGGAAAAATACTTGAAAAACAAGAATTCTTCAAAAGCTCTCAAATTCTCATCAAATATGAACAATACTATTATACACCTTTTCAGAGCTTTTTGCAACAATCGAATGAGAAATAACAAAGAAAACGCAATAAAAGTGTACATTTTATTGAATATCTGGATAAATTGCTTTTGAAAAGTGTATATGCGACAGGTTGCAGCACTATGAATATCAACAAGTCGCAGGTAAGGTTTTTGAACGTTTGAAGTAATCCAAGGTCCGTATATGTGGTTTGAGCTATCAGAATATTTTTCATTCTAGATTTCCATACTTCTAAGCTCATCTCACAACGCGTATCCCGCGTTTTCCTAGTATTAATCCAAGAGTATAAAATTATCTTTGAGTTGATACCCTTCTTATTCAATAAAGATGAATTTCTCCATTTGTTAAGCACTGTGCCTGCACCCCCTTAAGGAACGTCATTATTCATCTCGCTGATGATGTCATAGCTGGTCGATAGATGGCGTACTGAGCGTTAGATTACAAGACAAACAAGACGAGGTGACGTCACGCAATTAGCATGATGGCTCATCAGTCAGTACACGGGGTCAAGATGGCCGTGATGACGGTGTATATTACCGGGGAAGATGCGTTGGGGGTAGACTGTGTAGGAGTAGACTGGGTAGGAGGACAGGGTAACAGTATACTGATTAGGGGTAGGCAGGGAAAAAGGATTGTTAGACGAGCTTTAGCGAGGATTCAATTTGACATACTTAAAAAAATTGGTGTTCGTTTTTATGTTTTTTTTTTTTTTTTTTTTTTTTTTTATGTTTTTTTTTCGGTTCTCCACAGGTCAAACGGCTACAGCTATCAACTTCAAACTTTTTTCCTTCATGGTTCCTCATCTAACTTAGATCTGTATAGTTTTGTGGCATTATCGGGTGGTAACTTTTTTTTTTATGAATTTTAGAAATTTCAAAAATCCCCATTAGAATAACCCGGAGGAAAATACTTGAAAAATCAAAATTTTTCGAGACCTCTCAAATTTTCGCCGAATATAAAGGAAACTATTAAGCACATTTTGAGAGATTTTTCGCATCAATCGGATGAGAAATAACGAAGAAAACGCATTTATAAAGCATTTTCCCATCAATTTAGGCTATTACGGGAACCAATTGAATCTATAGCAACAAGTGTCACCAATTAATTCAAAACGATTGAAATTAATGAAGAGGAAGGCCGTGACATAACTGATTCTCGTAAGGTTTTTGAACGTTTGGAGTGATCCAAGGTCTGTAGATGTAGATTGGGTTGACAAATTATTTTTCATTCTAGATTTCTATACCCCTAAGCTCGTCTAACAACGCGCATCCCGCGTTTTCCTAGTAATTTTAATCTAGAGGAACCCACAGCGTAGTATTTTCAGTGTCAACGTTATATATAAACAGTCGTAGTGGCTTTCTAAATGAACCTATCGTGGTGAAAATGCTTCACATCATTTAGAGAAGTATCTTATAAAATTCTGTCGATCCATGATAAACATTCACAATATGTTACGTGTTATTAGACGAGCTTTAGCGAGGATTCAATTTGACATACTGAAAAAAATTGGTGTTTATTTTTTTATTTCAATTTTTTTTTTGTTTTTTTGTCGGTTCTCCACAGGTCAAACGGCTACAGCTATCAACTTCAAACTTTTTTTCATCATGGATCCTTATCTAACTCAGATCTGTATAGTTTTGTGGCATCATCGGATATCAACTTTTTTTTATGAATTTTGGAAATTTCAAAAATACCCGTTAGAATTACACGTCGGAAAAAAAATTTAAAAAATTTAATTTTCAAAAAAATTGAAATTTTGTGTGAAGTTGAATAACATCTTGATACACATTTCTGGAAATTCTCAGCTTGTTCGGGTCAGCCATTTTGAAGAAAAAACATGAAACGTGCTAAATTGGTACCACTAGAAGCAGTTTTTACCAATTTATAACTAAAATGTTACCCAATTGGCGAATTTAGGCAAAAGTTTGGCAATGAAGGCCCTATCACCCCGTTTCGAGGTTCGACACGTTTTTATCATTTTGATCCCTCCACAATGTTTTATATTATACACTACAAATTACTCTACACTGGTGTATTGATTAGTTTCAAATATAAATTCAGAGTAATTACAGGCAACTTTGCCATTTGTGACAGTTTACATTGTATTTCAGGGCGTGGTTTCTACTCTAGGATTGGTATTTATTAGGAAAACGCCATATATGCGTTGTTAGACGAGCGGATATGTTGATTGCCAAACTTTTGCCTACATTCGCCAATTGGGTGACATTCAAGTTATTAATGGCTTCGAGTGGAACCAATTTAGCACATTTTATGTTTTTTCTTCAAAATGGCTGATCCGATCAAGCTGAAAATTTCCAGAAATGTGTATCTGAATGTAATTAAACTTCACGCAAAATTTCATTTTTTTGGAAAATAAAAATATAATTTTTTCCGCTGTGTTATATTATAATGGGTTCTTTTGAAATTTCTAAAATTCATAAAAATACAAATTACCACCCGACAATACCACAAAACTATACAAATCTAAGTTAGATGAGGAACCATGGAGAAAAAATTTTGAAGTTGATAGCTGTAGCCGTTTGACCTGTGAAGAACCGACAAAAAAAAAAAAAAAAAACATTTAAAAAAAATATAAAAACGAACACCAATTTTTTCAGTATGTCAATTTGAATCCTCGCTAAAGCTCTCCTAATTAGCTCAATGACCCCACCAAACTGGTCGGTAATTTGGGGGTTACTATAATGAGGGGACGGAAGATGCATGACGTTTATTCAGAAACCCATGCTTTATGCGGGAATCGAACCCACTCCCGGCTTGACTTCAGTTTCTAAGGCAGTGTCTTGCCGGCTGAGTCAGACAGGTGGCTTCAACTCTAGGAAAACACTCTACATACACGTCAAGGTCATACTAACATTTATTTGTAATGGTGTAATACGTACAAGACTTGTGGTGCCCCGTCCAAACGATCCTATCTTTCATCCACAGCCTTAATTGGGGAACAATGATTTTGTATCAAGTTTCGATGTTATTAAAAAAAAAAGACTGGCAATTATATTTCGAGAAAAAATATTTGATAGTCTTCTTTATTTTAGTGAGAGCAGCTAAAGAAAAGGTCTGCACGTAAGGGAGCACGTACTAAAATAACGAAGACTGTAGAAAATGTATCGAACTATTTTTGAATATTTTTAATAACTTGAAATTTTAACTGAATTTTGTTTTTCCACTCCCATATTCTCGGATGAGTAGCCCAAATATTTAATTATTTGTTAGAAATTTAATGAAATATGACAAATATATTTTGTGTGGAACTGATGAACATAAAAACACTGAATTCAAAGGAGAGCAAAACAAATTGTTATAGAAGTATGCTTTGCGGAAACCTTACACTTCGTAAGTAGAATGTAACAAATCACTAAATGTAAATCACTGAATGTTTTTCTTTTTTTTCTTTTTACTTCAATTACCTTATTATTTTTAATGTTCGAGAAATACGTCCAAATTTGAATTGTACTTACAATTCACTATTTTAACCCACAGTTAAGCCTTTTTTGAAGGGCTTTGTGGATGTTTTTCTGTTGTAATTGTGTTTTTCTTTCTGTATCAGTGTATGTGACCAATAAATAAAAAAAAAAAAAATGAGTTGGAAAATTGTTATTTCGAATTGCGATTTGACAGTAGGAAGGTAACAATCGTGGCCTGCTGTAAAGGAACTAACCCAATATTCACCATAACAAGGAAAAACACTGAAAACTAGCTCTGTCAGGTTGGTATATTGACCAGGGAGGGAATCGAACCCCGGTCTCCTAGCTGTCACACTATCAAATCATTGACTGCCAAAATATCACAGCTGTACCACGTGGTATTTGTCTTTATCATGTTGGTATAGACACTGTCCAACCATTGTGAATACAATCACAAAATCATGATTAAAGTGTCAGTATACCTGTAACCACGATAAAAGAAGGTTATCTATACAAACATAACAAATGAAAAATTATCATCGTTACATTTGTATACACTGAACCGTCATTCAGAAGACCGGGGTTCGATTCCCGCCATGGTCGACCCTCCTGAGTCCTGACAGGGGTTTTTCGTGGTTTCCCTCTGTCGTTCAGGTTGATACTGGGATGGTTCCTTAACAACAGGCCACGACCGACTCCTTCCCACCATCCAAAACACTTAATAGAATAACCTCTCATCTGATCATCCCACCATCTCATTATATCATTCACCGACGCCAATAGATCGCAGTCATCAGTACAGTGCGTCGTTGAAACCCAATACAAATGAATACATTTGTATAGCTGTGGTATTTCGAGTTGCACTGATTTTTCAAGACGATTTTTACAATTGAAATCGCAACTACATCTTTCAAAAGAGTAGAATATTCAAAGTTGTAACGAGTTTCTCGTTAACTATCGAGTTTTCATGATCAATCATTGGCTAGACGACCTTCTTCTTGATTGGATATATAAGGCGATACAATTTCCTCATAATAAATTGTATCCGCGAGAGATGAAGGTTCTAAGCAACATTCCTTTTCCCATCCCACTAATATTCCCATCAGATATACTCAGTTGACCTTCATCTCATCATCCCATCATCTCATCATCCCATCATCTCATTATTCATTCATTTGACGTCAATATATCTTAGTTATCATTACAGTGTGTCGTTAAGCCTAATATAAAATAACAAATAAATAGTTTTTGATAAATGTGTTTTATTGTTTTTATCGCTCTCTGTTCACGATGAAGTGATACCAACCTATTTTATCATAATATAAAGAAGTTGCTCCAACTCACATACTAATAACATGGACGGCATTTGTGGTTTCTTGCGGTCAGTTCAGAGCCAAAAGTCCCGATTGCCTGTCACGATTCAGCGGATTCCCTTCTGAACTAGATGTAGATAAGAGTGGCTGCGGTGCCAGTGGTATTGCTGAACTCATAAAATCTATTATTCTCGTAAAAAAACAAAAGCACAACTGCCAACATTATAATTCTACTGGGCCGTGTATAGCATTGTTGAGCATTGCTGTTCTAAATAGTTCGATATAAAAGCGATAGTTGCGCTACAGGCAATCGGGAAGCTGGACTCAGATTCTGACCCTGGAAATATTTCATTTTGAAGACCCGAGTTGGGCCACCTTCTTTATATTATGATAAAATAGGTTGGCATCACTTCATTGTGCTCTGTATTCAAGAGAATTGTCATCTCACAGCGCGAATATTAAATACACTCATTTTTGAATGGATACAACTGTATTTTTTACTTCATTTAATAATGTAATTTTCTGTAATTTCAATGGGTCGTTGAAAATTTGTTTTCCCTTAAATATTTGGTGCTCTAGACCCGGGCGTAGTAGTGAGACCTGGTGCGAGAAGATTTAACATGTGAATTAGACAAAGATTTTAAAAAATGCAGAAAATATTATAATGTGTTCCGGACTTTCGGAAACTGCAAGACTTTTATCTGCGGCGGAAAGTTATGGTCACCGACAGCGCAGTCCTGGTGTTGAAGTTCATTGGTTTTAAATAATTAAAATGGGGTGGTAAGATCGCCCTTGTGGTGCCCCGTCCAAACGATCCTACTT
>OZ023337.1:30905280-30910280 GCA_964007535.1 Brachyptera risi
ATATATATGTAGTAAAAGTAATCGGATTTTTTTTTTTTTTTTTTTTTTAATAACACCGGAACTTGATACAAAATCATTGTTTCCCAATTGAGGCTATGGATGAAATATAGGAATAATATGAAAGATAAAGTAATCGGAATAATTTCAATTCTTTTGATTCACCTCAATTCCGTATCAATCAATCTGGAATCTTTTGGTGTATCATTACTTGTGTATTATTTGTTCGATATACTAGAATTACTAATTCATTGATAAATCCTAAATGATGGCTTACTGCCATACTCAATTGTGATGCTATTAATAAGTTATATTGTAATATATATAAATTGTGTACCGATTTTTTCCGAAAGAGGGTTCAAGAAATAAACACTACTACAACAACAACAACAACAACATCAATAGATATATGTCTTACACGAAATAAATTAAAATCGTAACTTTCTATTGAGCACTCACCCTCTCAATGTTGACAGTTGCTATAGCGTTTCTGTATCATACAAAAACATTTCCTTCTTGGAGAATACATCTATCATAATATCTCGTATATCGGTTCACCAAAATTCAAAGTTCTCAATTAAGCAATTATTTATTGATTCAATTCACAAAACTCGTACTGCCAACAAAGGTTGAAAAAAAATTGAGCCCAGTTTTGAGAATAGTTATCTGATGTACTTGCCATCACCTTCGGTCAAATATGTTAACTCGTACATTAACTAATAATTAGAGGATTAGTACTTGATTAAGATTAGTATAACTGGCTCTTAATCAGCTAATCATCACCCAATCCACTCATCCACATTTAATTTAACTATAACCCAATTAATATATATCTCCACAAAATACTGTATAACTAAATCTCACATTGATATATAGACTAAATTAATACTAACCCAAACTCCTTTATCTAATCGGAACAATTAATTACAAGTTAAATAGAAAAAACACATACATTTACTCACCTATATCACTCTTATCTCTCCCAGTGTGCTATCAGTGAATATGACTCGTGTGCTGCTGTGTAGTCTATCCTCGGCCCCTGATCTGTAAAGTGACGCGAGACGAGTGGTCGCAGTCGGGGGCCACTCGTGCGCACCACTAACACAACGGCACGGTCGAGTGACAGCAGACACACGGCACGGCAGAGTGACAGCAGACTCACGGCATGGGCTGTACGATAAAGATGTACGATTGACGACTCGAAATAGGCGTGGCTTCACCAGTAGGCCAGTTGGATCTAAACTGGGCAAACGCTGCATAAGCGTTGTAAGATGAGCGAGATATCTGAATAAGGTATAATAGTCGTTAAAGTAGTTCTACCCTTGTTACTTTATCGACTCTGGTATTCTACACACCTTGATGCATATAAAGAAGACTTCATTGTTGGCCAAATATCGAATCTAGAAAGTAATTTCCCATCAATTTTTCCCAGGTGCAACGGGATTATTAGTGTTTGTCATATTGGTAGGATTTACACCCATCTCTTGTGGAAACAAGTCTATAAGAATTGTTTTAGTATTGTTGTTTGTGGCGTGAGTTCAAGACGACAGATGTGGCGGGGATGTTCAGCATTCCGTTTGTGTCGGTTTGTTGACTTAAAATTACGTTATTTTTAAAGAAGCCCCCTTTCAACCCCCCCCCCCCCTCCTCTTTTCCACCCAACTACATGTCCAGGGGTGGACTGGAAGAGAGATACCAGCCAAGACAACAGTGTAACTTGAAGTGATGATGATTCAACTTTGAAGGGAGAGGGCTGGCCCCCCATTCCCCTATCGCCCCCCCCCCCCCCCTCCGGAGAGAGATGTCAAATGAGCCTTGCATAAATAGACCCAGTTGAAATCTAACAAAATTTTGCTGTTTTGCAATAAATTTTTTGAAAACTTGAACGGGAGCAATTACTTGAAAAGAATTCATCTACTTCAAGTTATCTGTTTTATAATATATTTATATATAACAAATGTTATACCTATCGTCTCGCCGGACAGTAAAAAAACAAACTAAAAAGAACTCCGACAGTTTCTACAGATTGGAGAGACTGACCACGATGAAGGGATAACAACCTATTTTATCATAATTCAAAGAAGGTGACCCAACTCGGGTGTTGAAAGTGAAATATTTCCGGGGTCAGAATCTGAGTTCAGCGTTCCGATTGCCTGTAGCGCAACTATCGCTCTCATATCGAACTATTTAGAACAATGCTATACACGGCCCAGTAGATTACGAGAATTATAGATTTTGTTATTTCAACAATGCCACCGGTACCATAACCACTCTTATTTATATCTATAGTTCACAAGGGAATCCGCTAAATCGCGACAAGCAATCTGGACCTTTGGCTCTGAACTGACCGCAAGAAACCACGAATGTGAGTAGTATGGGAGTTAAAGTACCTTCTTTACATTATTATAAAATAGGTTGGTATCACTACATCATGAACAGACTCTACGAATTCATCTTGCAGTTTCACTGAGGCCCGGTATTACCAAGTCTAGTTAGACTTTAACTGACAGTTCAAACTTGTCATCACCATGGTTACCTGTGGGGGGATGCGCCGATACACCGAAAAATTCGTACACCGAAAAAATCGTACACCGAAAATAACTTACACCGAAAAAAACGTACACCGAAAATAACGAACACCGAAAAAACTTGTATGAAAAAATAAGTGCATGTGACGATACACCGAAAAAATCGTACACCGAAAAAATCGTACACCGAAAATAACGAACGCCGAAAAGCTATTTTATAGGGTGACTGTACTGGGAGGCAAGACCCGAGTAGAGGGACGCTTCAGGGTGGAGTCAAGATAATGGATATATAGGGAGGGGGAATATTCCCCTCCAACATGAATAAAATACTATCATGTATGAAAATATCTTTCTTTTCGACGTAGGTTTTTTCGGTCTTCGTTTTTTTCGGTGTCCGTGTTTTTCGGTGTATCGTCGGATTCAGTTTTTTACTAAGTTTTTTCGGTGTACGTTTTTTTCGGTGTATCGTCGGATTCAGTTTTTTACTAAGTTTTTTCGGTGTACGTTTTTTTCGGTGTATCGTTTCATCATTTTTTACAAGTTTTTTCGGTGTACGTTGAAAAAATTTCGGTGTTCGTTATTTTCGGTGTACGTTTTTTTCGGTGTAAGTTATTTTCGGTGTACGATTTTTTCGGTGTACGAATTTTTCGGTGTATCGGAGGCTAGCCTACCTGTGGTATTTGTTTTCACCAACTCTCAGATAAATTCCAACTGGCCGTGGTAATACTGGGCCTGAATCAAACGTATACATGATATATTTTCCTCGCAACGCGCGTTTTTATATGAAAAAAACTGAATGTTACAAATACTGGCGAAGATCTGATCAAAAACTTCGGGACTAATTTCTCCCACGTCACAAGGCGACTCAACATTCCACCGTGACGTCATGTTCACGGGGAAATGCATCCAACTGGCTCACAAAATGCATTGGCAAACTTTCTGGCCACGTCACGCAATTTGTATTGATTATAGTATATATATATATATATATATATATATATATATATATATATATATATATACATATATATATATATATATATATATATATAAATATATATATATATATATATATATATATTATATATATATTTATATCTATAATGAATATATATATATATATATATATATATATATATATATATATATAAACATATATATATATATATATATATATATATATATATATATATATATATATATATATATATTCATCATAGATATAAATATATATATAATATATATATATATATATATATATATATATATATATATATATATTCATTATAGATATAAATATATATATAATATATATATATATATATATATATATATATATATATATATATATATATATATATATATATATATATATATGTATATATGTATATATATATATATATATATATATATATATATATATATATATAATATATATATATATATATATATATATATATATATATATATATATATATATATATATATATATATATATATATATATTTAGAGACGAGAGTAAGATACGGATATAGCATAAGAGACGGAGTAAGATGAAAAAGAGACAAAGTAAGATGAAGAAGAGATGAAATAAGATGAAGAAGCGACGAAATAAGATGAAGAAGAAACAAATGAACATTTAGTTGGTAAACGAACCTCTTCTTTCTTGGATACGAGTACGATTCAATCATTTCAAATCACTTTTGTACACAAGTTATTGCACACAGTTTATATCCGTGTGAACATTAATTTCAAATAAACATTTAAACTCTTAAATAGTGGCGTAGTTTGTTGAAAACGTCATAAAATTAATGACATTTGGATACAATTTATTCGTATTGAAATGTTGACAGTGGCTTTTTATTCCCGCTCGTTATATCAAGATGTCGCACTTCCGCTGTGAAACGTTCTATTTTTAAATGTTTTACGAGTCGACGATTTTATTCGCTTTAACGAGAAAGTGACGGAGTGTGATACACTTCGTAATTAATGCGTTTACTTTTGATATGTTCTAGAAATGAGAGATAATAAAATGTTTTTTCAAGAGTGAATATAGACATTTGAGATGAGCTCGTGCGTTCGCGTAGTACAGTGGTCCCTGGCTTATAATCATTCACATATATATATCACATGGGTAGACTGAACAACATGAAACTTTTTTTGTACGGGTCAACTTTTACAACTTAGAACTGTATAGTTTTTGAAATGAATCGGTTCAATAGATTTTGAGAAATATCATGTCAAAGTTTTTAAAAACCCCATGAGATTAGGCTGGGTGAGAAAATTTGAAAACATGAAACCTCTCCGAAAAAAATGAAATTTTCTCCGAGTGTTCAAACATAAATGATACACATAACCACCATTTTGTGAGCAATTTGAACAAGCCGTTTTGAAGAAAAAATTCAAATAACTGTTCTTGCTCATCAAATATATGGAAATGAGTCAAGATTCACTGCTTCCTAGATTCGATATTTG
>OZ023337.1:30915280-30984000 GCA_964007535.1 Brachyptera risi
CATTTGATTTTTCGAATTTTAAGATGGTAATTCACTATGAGATACAACTTTGCCAAATCCATTTTTTTTCTCAATTTTTATAATAATAATAATAATATTGATAACGAAACTATTCGGATAATAATAAGAGAAAAATTACTATTATTCCATTCTCTTCAACTTCAATGTCATTCTCATTATTTCCATTATTTCACCTCAGATAGGGCCTATCTTGAAATGCGTCATTCATTATATTGTACTTCGTTGTCAGATCAACTGTTTATTCTTCGTTTATATCCAACATAAAGGTGAAGCCTTTATTCAAAACCACAGACAAGTCTGTGTCAGGCTTTGTGGATCTGTCAACTTCTATACGTATTCATATTTGGAATCAATAAAATAAATTTCAAAATTTCAACTTTAATTATTACTATAGGAAAACGCGGGATTTGCGTTGTGAGATGAGCTTAGAAGTATGGAAATCTAGAATGAAAAATATTTCGTCAGATCAATCCACATTTACAGACCTTGGATTACTTTGAACGTTCAAAAACCTTACCTGCAACTTGTTGATATTTATAGTTCTGCAACCTGTTGCATATATACACTTTGCAAAACCATTTGCTCCCAATATTCAATAAAATGTATACTTTTATTGCGTTTTCTTTGTTATTTGTCTTCCGATTGTTGTGAAAGTCACTGAAAATATCCGTAATTATGTTTTCCATATTCAGTAAAAGTTTGAAGATTTTGAAAATGTTCCACATTTCAAGTATTTTCCATCCGATGTTATTCTTATGAGGATTTCAAAACTTTGCGAATTTTTTCCGGAAAAAACCTTCCGACTGATTTTTTTGAAAAACAATTCCAACCTATTCTGGTATAACAGAAATATGAAGAAAAAGTTTAAAGTCGGTAGGTATTTTTTTCTGACCTGTATGCAGCGTACTAAATTACAAAAAAAAAAAACCAAGCCCATTTTTTTTCGGTATGTGAAATGGAATCTTCGCTACGCTCATCTAATTATCAAGGGGATTTTCCAAACTTACGGAAATTTTCCGAGAAAACCCGTCGAACCAATTAATACCAATTATCTTTTTTCTAAAAAAGACTTTCCCAACCAATTCTAGCGTGACAACAATGTTCAGAAAAAGTATCTGAAAGATACGCGTCATCGCGAACAAAAAAGGAGCCCATAGTCTCGAAAATTTTCCTCACATCGATGTCATACCAGCATAGGTTGGGATTGTATACCCAAAATCTTCATGAAAAAAATCGGAAAATGGTAAAATGTTATAATATCCTGCTTCGTTTTTTGAAGAACTGAATTAAAATATGAAGTAGTAATTGCGTAAGAGTCACTACTTCGGGAAATTGGTTAGAGCGCAGAGAAGCTATGGTTAGGATTATTTGGGCTAGGTTTTGATCTCAATGATTTTTTTCTTTTTAATTTTGCTCAGGTTTAGTTGAAGAAGGTTTATATACCGTAGCATTTCCTCCAAAAATTTACATAGTTCACTGTTCATTTTGTAATTAAACGAAAAAATAAAATATATACAATATTTTTAAAAAATGTATAAGTGAAAGAAACAAAATCTGTAG
Organism: Brachyptera risi; assembly: GCA_964007535.1. Taxonomy (NCBI): domain Eukaryota; kingdom Metazoa; phylum Arthropoda; class Insecta; order Plecoptera; family Taeniopterygidae; genus Brachyptera; species Brachyptera risi. Next base: position 30,916,862 of record OZ023337.1, read on the forward strand.
TTAGCACAAGTACAGAGAAGAAGAGCGGAGGAATTAAGAAGATTTCAAGAAGAAAAAGAAGGAGAAGAAGAAGAAGAAGAAGAAGAAGAAGAAGAAGAAGAAGAAGAAGAAGAAGAAGAAGAAGAAGAAGAAGAAGAAGAAAAGAAGGTCAAGATGATAAGAAGAAAAGATTTTATCCTTACTGTGAATGTTCGAATTAATTTCTAACCCCGGCATTAACACCTTAGGATGCATTGTTTGTTAATTAGTTATCTTATTTTTAATTTTTCTTTGTGTTGGTAAGATCGCCCTTGTGGTGCCCCGTCCAAACGATCCTATCTTTCATCCATTGCCTTAATTGAGAAACAATGATTTTGTATCAAGTTTCGATGTTATTAAAAAGAAAAATTGCAATGTTTGAGACGAGCTCAGCTCTTGCGTTCGGGCCTATACGGTAGTGTGTAAGGACCCTACCCGGCACGTCCACCCGGCTTACAGGCATAGCCGGTTTGCTTGCACCGATATTGAAAGTCAGTTTTTCTTTCGTATTGGCCTAGAATCTCTAGATGGATTCATTTAATCAACTTGAGGGGAGAAATATCTTTCACAAATTTCATTGTTGAAATCAATTCCATCTTGTATTGAAATTTATATATTATTTTGTGATATTAATTTTATATGACATGATGCCTGGTCCAATTTAATTGGTTATCTGGGTTTGAGATATATATATATATATATATATATATATATATATATATATATATATATATATATATATATATATATATATATATATAATGATTTAGACGAGCTTTAGCGAGGATTCAATTTGGCATACTGAAAAAAATTGGTGTTCGTTTTTATGTTTTTTTTATGGGTTTTTTATGTTTTTTTGTCGGTTCTCCACAGGTCAAACGGCTACAGCTATCAACTTCAAACTTTTTTCATTATGGTTCCTTATCTAGCTTAGATCTGTATAGTTTTGTGGCATTATCGGGTGGTAACTTTTATTTTTATGAATTTCAGAAATTTCAAAAATACCCGTTAGAATAACACGGGAGAAAAAAAATTTTAAAAATTTTATTTTCAAAAAAATTGAAATTTTGTGTGAAGTTTAATAACATCTTGATACACATTTCTGGGAAATTCTCAGCTTGATCGGGTCAGCCATTTTGAAGAAAAAACATGAAATTTACTAAATTGGTACCACTCGAAGCAGTTTTTACCCATTTATAACTAAAATGTTACCTAATTGGCGAATTTAGGCAAAAGTTTGGCAATGAAGTCGACATACTATTACTTTCCGCTCGTCTAACAACGCGTATATAGCGTTTTCCTAGTTATATAAAAACGCGCAGTATACAGCTGTTTTTTTATTCTGTCATGAGTGTGAGTAGATTCACCCTAATTAATTCAATTCACTCTTTAATGTGAATTAGTAGAAGCCAGATCATCATTATTATTAATTTATAACAATTGTTACATTCTATACTAATTTCAACATTTTCTATAATATTTAATCATTATTATTGTATGTATGTTTGGTGAAGGGATATTTATAAATTAATTGAATATTTCATTAATTTCAACTCTGCATGTTTCAACTCTAAATATTTCAAATTTTTATTTCGACTATCCCTGTGAATTGGATGTCAACCTTACTTCTACTGTGTATTATGTGAGATAATTTAATTCCAAATTGGATGAAAATGAATGATTAAATAAAATAAATATGCGTTGTTAGACGGGCGAGATATTTCTATGCAATGTGGTCGGAATCTACACACATTGATTTCGAAACTTGCCCGATTTTCACAAACTTGTCGTGAATGTAGGCCTATGACCTTAAAAATGTCTTGAAATGTAATTTCTTTCGGATGAAAATATTTATATTATATTTCCTTTGTTCTCCTCAAATAAAAATAATTATATATAAATACAGAAACAAATGAACAAAACCGGCACATGCAGCTGAGTGGTTAACGCACTCGCCTGATGTGATCCGGGAGGTGAGGGAGCATATCGGACCTGGTTCGATCCCCGCCACCGTCCATCTTTACAGATTTTTTTTGTGGTTGCTCTCTGTAGTCTATAGGCTAATGCCGGGATGTTTCCTACAATATGGGCCACGACCGCTTCCTTCCCAATATCCTTCCCATTACCCATAAAAACCTTCATCTCATCATCCCATCATCTCATCAATCATTCATTCGACGCCAATAGATCTTAGTAATCATTATAGAGCGTCGTTAAAACTCAATATAATAAAAAAATAATGAACGAAACCTCGCAATACTTTTACCCTCATTGTTCTTAAAACCATGACAACCAAGTGATGTGCTAATTAAGAAATACCACGATAGGAAAATATATTTGAATATCGTTCCAAATTTTAGTCAAAATTCGAAGTAGATGAGTTGAACTACGATGCCTATGCGCCCTTACAACAAGTAAGCACAATTTGAACTATTGCTGGCATTCAAGGGAAACCATAGAGTAACATTTTCAGTGTCAATATAAGATATAAACGATCCATCTGCACATATTGCGGAGGTGCTGCACACTATGCAGATCAATTTTTTTTTTTTTAAATACCATCGAAACTTGATACAAAATCATTTATCCCCAATTAGGCTATGGGTGAAAGGTATCGTTTGGACGGAGCACCACAAGGGTGATCTTCCCACCCCATTATAATTATTCAAAACCAATTAACTCTGGACTGCGCGGTCTGTGACCATAATGTCCTGCCGTAGTAAAATGTCTCACTTTCCGAAAGTCCGGAACACATTAAAAGTAAAAACCGTTTCTGTGACAGTCGACTATAATCGGGATTCCACTGAATCGTGAATTCGATTAATCCCACCAGTCGACGAATTGAGATCTCGACGAATCAAGACGTAGCCGTTTGCTTTGTGACAACAGTCGTCACACTCTCGAGTCACGCTGTGTTTTCAGGCGCAAGCGCATCAGCATGTATCAGAATCGCGAGAAAACCTTCCTTGTCCGCGTGTACAACTACTTGACGCCGTTCTACGACGACTTGAACGCCCTCTGGAACTCTGATCCGCCGTACCCGCTGTCGATCAAACTGGTTCTCACGGTCGCCGTCGTCGTCTTCCTAGCGCTGCCCGTCGTCTGCCTGGCAGTGTTTCTACCCCTGTGGACACTCGTTTCATTTCAGGTACAGTCAGAGACATAAGATGTATCATACAAATGAGATGATAGATATTCTACGATTAAGGTAGGGCTTGCAGCATAAGTAAAAGTCCGTTTCTGTCATTTGATAAAACTAGGAGAACGCCATATACGCGTTGTTAGGCGAGCGGAAAGTAATAGTATGTCGACTTTTTTATGACACAGGTTTCATAGAACACAGGTTTGATCCTAATAATCAAAATGAATTATGAAAAAACTATCTACAACAAACAGAACCGGGGAAATCTCTGTTAAGAATATCCCATTGTTGAAACAATGAAAAATTAATTGAAAATTTATCAAAGAAAAAAATATTTCAAATATTTTTATTCCATGTCATGTGTATTGAAACAGGACCGGGAAAAAAAAGTAGGAAACTTCAAAACTCTGGAAATTTTTTCCAAACCCATACTAGTACCTTAAATCTATGACTATCAATAACGTAACGGGATAAGCAACATGGCGGTTCCCTTTCACACCATGCGTACATCAAAGGGATGCCGCCTCACAAATGCTATGATGATTTGCTGGTATTGTTGTATGTTGATCTATACAAGTAATAGATGTAATGCAATCTGTGAATCCAGCTCTTTCCAACTGCATTAAACAATATTGGGATGAATTTCATTTGAATTAGCCAATCTAAATTTAAAATGCGTGTGTAAAAGCATTTAGACCCCTAGTCAAGAGCCCTACTGCTATATTTACCATTTGATAACTGGATAATTACTCATCATCTACAATAAAGATTAAAATCAATGCAATTGTACAACTATGTACTATATATTGAAATACGAGCCTAATACGTACGATTTGATTTGAAATTGCGAATCTCACAAATGTACACGAAAGCGCGCTGATTCCATCATGGTGAAAACGGCCTAATGTTAAAAGGATAGGACTTACGCCATGTTGCTTATCCCGTTACGTTATTGATGGTCATAGCTTAAATATATCCATTCCTCATCAGGTAATTCTCGGTCCGCTCTGCCCCTATGACATCATCCACTCCAAGGCTTCCGATTGGCTGTTCAACACGAAGCTGACCGAAGACGAGCAGCGCTTCTTCTACGAATCGCTCAAATCGCTGATACGCAAGACGTCACTGAAGGTGTCGGTCATTGTGGCCTCTTACGACTACTTGCAGACTCTGAGGGCGCTAGGGTTCGACGCCGCCAACATCCCGGCGGCGGTGGACGCGTGATGATTCCTCAATCAGATGAACAGAATTTCAAAACGGAATGTAGAAAATTTATTTTACAAATTGAAAGTGATAATAAATACTTTTTATGACACTGGATCTGTATAACATCAATCTACTAAAAATGGATCAACAATTCATGAATCAATGTAATTAAACTAAAAAGAGTTTTGTTTGTCTTTATTTTCGTTACATTTATGGTCAAGTTCCAATTGATGCTTTTTTTCATTATAGGCTTCTGTCACGTAACAAATGACAAACAATAGTTACCATAGCAATACAGCGAACTGGTGGACTACCAAACATTCTGATTGGTCAATTCCAACTGGTGGACATTGTTGTCTGTCAATTTCAACAATGAGTGACGTCATTTGACAGAAGCCTATTGCTTCTTTTTCTTTCCTTTTTTCTATGAATGTTGAGTACTGAAAAATTGGTTGTACATTTACTGGGAATATTTTGTTATACTTATAATTATATTGTTACAGTGAATTTGTTGTCAGTTTACATAATGTTTATATATCTCTGTGTGTACGACAACTGTATGTATTTATGTATCCTTCTGTATTTTGTTGTATTTTCCGTGTATTCAATTTTGTTTCTAAAATTTATGTGAATCATGTTTTAAACTGGTTGAATGTAAGGACGAGTCTGCTGAATTTCGCCAGCAATAAGGATCGTATAATTATAATTACATCACTTATAAAGAACTGATTGAATAGAAATAATATTGACCACACCTGCAGACTGAGGGCGCTAGGGTTCGACGCCGCTAACATCCAGGCGGCGGTGGACGCGTCATTCCTCAATCAGACGAAAACAAAATAGATTACATCACTTATGAAGAATTGATTGAATAAGAATAATGAATAGTAGTTGACAACTCGAAATAGGTGTGGCTTCACCAGTCAGCCAGTTGGACCTGTTGCATATACACTTTGCAAAACCAATTGATCCAGGTATTCATTAAAATGTACACTTTTATTGCGTTTTCTTAGTTATTTCTCATCCGATTGTTGCAAAAATCTCTGAAAAGGTGTATGATAGTATTTTTCACATTCGGTGAAAATTTAAGAGCTTTTTAAGACTTCTTGTGTTTCAAGTATTTTCCATCCGTGTTATTCTTATGAGGATTTCTCAAACTTTTCGATTTATTTTCCAGGAAAACCTCTCGACCTATTCTGGTATGACAGAAATATGTGAAAAAAGTTTCAAGTTGATGAGTATTTTTCCCTGATCTGTATGTCACGTACAAAATTACAAAAAAACAAAAAAAAAAAAACATAAAAACTAAGCCAATTTTTTTTCGATTTGTGAAATGGAATCTTCGCTACGCTCATCCAATTATTCACATAATTTCAGAGGAAACTAGAAATCATCATCTTGGTATCAGAAATTGTAATCAATTTGTTTGTCCTCCCGAGACCGCAAGTCGTGACGTAGGCATTACCGATTCTGTATAGAAACATTCACAGAATCGAGTAATGTCTACGTCATTAGTCATGGTCTCCAGAGAACCAATGAATTGATTCTAATTTCTCTTTTTTCTTGTATTGGGTTTTAACGACGCACTATACTGATGGCAACGATCTATTGGCGTCGGTGGATAATGAATGAGATGATGGTATGATGAGATGAAAAGGGTATTTTATCAGGTGTTTTGGATGGTGAGAAGGAGTCGGTCGTGGCCTGTTGTTAAGGACCCATCGCAGTATCAACCTGAACGACAGAGGGAAACCACGAAAAACCCCTGTCAGGATGATCGACCATGGCGAGAATCGAACCCCGGTCTCCCGAATGACGGTTCAGTGTGAAAAAAATTTGTAAATACAAATTTTTCAATTTTTTTCCGCCGTGTTATTCCAATGAGTATTTTTGAAATTTCTAAAATTCATAAAAATAAAAGTTACCACCCGATAATGCCACAAAACTATACAGATCTAAGTTAGATGAGGAACCATTAGGAAAAAAATTTTAAAGTTGATAGCTGTAGCCGTTTGACCTGTGGAGAACCGACAAAAAACATAAAAACAAACAAAAAAAACCAACATAAAAACGAACACCAATTTTTTTCAGTATGTCAAATTGAATCCTCGCTGAAGCTCGTCTAATAAATATCTTGGACAATCTTGAAATTGCTTTTTTTTCATCTTTTTTGTAATATCAAACTATTTGCTTGGAATAATAAAAATATCGATCGGTTATCTGCAAATATAATAAATAATTCAAGCAAGTTTTGTTTTTTTGTCGTTGGCTACATTACGTCTGTTGATAAAGGAAATAATTCCGGGATGACTGATTATGTTTGTTTGTCATTGTGGATACTCGAATAGCTCCAGCTTTACTGATCAACCACAACAAGGAGGCCTTTAAGAGGGCAAGGTAGTCGATTGAGAGAAATATCAGGTTTTTTGTGATGACGTTCTATTGTAATAAAATACTATTTTAATTCTTAATTAGGCCTAAATCATTGACACCTAGGCTATCACATTCTATCCTAATATTTATATTCATGTATTATCATTTTAATTTTATTTTCTAATATCTCTGACAATGTTTATACAATTTTAATATTGTTCTTTAATAAGAAACGGCAATAAATACAAATACAAATACAAAAACGATATATTTTATATTTCTCAGATGGTGTCGAGTATTTAGACGAGCTTTAGCGAGGATTCGATTTGACATACTGAAACATATTGGTGTTCGTTTTCATGTTGTTTTTTTCGTTTTTTTTTTTCTTCATATTTTTTTCGGTTCTCCACAGGTCAAACGGCTATACAGCTATCAACTTCAAACTTTTTTCGTCATGGTTCCTTATCTGACTTAGATCTGTATAGTTTTGTGGCATTATCGGGTGGTAACTTTTATTTTCATGAATTTTAGAAATTTCAAAAATATACTCATTAGAATAACACAGCGGGAAAAAAAAGAAAATATATTTTTATTTTCCAAAATAATGAAATTTTGCGTGAAGTTGAATTACATTTTGATAAACATTTCTGGAAATTTTCAGCATGATCGGATCAGCCATTTTGAAGAAAAAACATAAAATGTGCTAAATTGGTATCACTCGAAGCAGTTTTTACCCATTTATAACTTAAATGTCACCCAATTGGCGAATGTAGGCAAAAGTTCGGCATCATGAGGATTTCATCAAATATGTGTTAATAACGAACTAGGAAAAGCATTTTTTTTACATAGACCGTTGATAGAGGTGTAAGGAGCGAAATATAAACTATGAAAACAAATATAACGTTTTCTTAAGATTTCCTTCAAAACGTGAAACTGTATTTCGTATTTTTATAAATGTCGGTAAAATGATCGGTGATAGCAAATCAATACATTTTCTCCAAAATTCAATTGCAGCAATTAAAAAAAGTCGACATATTATTACTATCCGCTCGTCTAACAACGCATATATGGCGTTTCCCTAGTCATAAAAAATAACACCATAATTTTCTTTCAAATTGGTTTTAACGACGCACTGTAATGATGACTGAGATCTATTGGCGTCGGATGAATGATTAATGAGATGATGGGATGATGAGATGAAGGTTTTATGGGTGATGGGAAGGATAGTTGGAAGGAAGCGGTCGTGGCCTATATTGTGGAAATTTGTTATAACGTAAGATGTTCGTGTTGACTGTAGAGTATACGTGGAAATAACACGTTCATTGCTATATCATTATTATTATATTTTATGTAATATTCCTGACCTGCCATACATGGTGCATTTGCCTGATTTTTTTATGTTTACGTTAGTCAAAAATGTAACGATCAACTTGGAATAATTGAATTATCGAAGAATTGAAGATTTGAATTATACTCAGTATTGTGGCTATGTATCAATCACTTATTTCAAAATTGAAAAATGAAATTGAAAATCAGGCACTCTTTAGAATATCAAATTTATAATTAAAAATAACTGAAATGAGCAGCCGCCCTCCTTAGCTCAGTCAGATAAGGAACAGCTTTCGAAACTAACGTCACCGTTGGGCGTGAGTTCGAGTCCCGCAAAAGGCATTGATTGGATTTTGTAAACGTCTTTTCACTTTTCATCGTTCACAAAGTTACAATCACTTGCTCATTCGTACCCCCGTATAACCTAGCTGTTGGTGGGGTCGTTGAGCACTCAATATCCATCCATCTTGAAATTGAAAATATTCCTGTCACGATCGAATTAAAAATTATCGTTGCATAAAGTTATCATAAGGAATCGTTAACATATATCGATATATTCGCTCTTAAGAGTCCACGGGAGTCGATTTAGAGAAATATCATTTTGTTGGTGATAACTTTCAAACGATATGAGATATCGAAATTCTAATGCATGAGAAACACAGATAATTATAATAGCTTCAAAATGATATAAGTCATGAGTATTCAAGTCATGTCACATAACTGTCAAGAGGTCGACTCTTGACAGTTCTGTGACAAAAATGTGTTTTTCAAGTTGTCGAAACTTGAAAAAAACATTTTTTAGCTGTCAATATGTGAATGTGAATGTGTTTTTATTTTAGCTGTCGACTCTTGACAGTTATGCGACATGACTTGAATAGTCATAACGTATATTATCTTGAGGCTATTATAATTATCTGTGTTTCTCGCGTATTATAATTTTGATATCTTCTACCGTTCTAAAGTTATCACCAAGTAACTGATATTCCGCCAAATCGACTCCCGTGGACTCTTAAAGAAATTGTCAGATCTGTTTGACCAGTGTCTACGTTCTATTTACCATCTTGTTTTTTGTTGCGATATGAAAAATAATGAAGAGTATATAAAGTCTTGTTGCCGTTGATGAACAACCATATTCTCTTGTTCTGTGCAGTACATCGGTGGATAACTAAATGTACACATTAGATCTTTTACTGTAATTCCTATTTAGGAAGTTTTGGAAGTGTGAAAAAATCCAACGGGCAGTGAATCCTACGGCTTAGACCCGGTATTACCACGGCCAGTTGGTATTTATCTGAAAGTTGGTGAAAACAAATAACACAGGTAACCATGGTGATAACAAGTTTAAACTGTCAGATAAAGGTTAACTGGACTTGGTAATACCGGGCCTTAGTTTATGTGATTATATAAGCTCAACGACTCAGTCAACTTTCAGTTAACAACTAAACTGAGCTTTTTGGATGAGCGTAGCGAATACTCAATTTCACCATACTCGGAAAAGGTGCTTTTTTTTGGTTCGCAAACCACAGGTCGAACGAAAATTCAAAATCAGTTGAAACTTGGCATACCTAAGTGTCCTTATCTGATTCGATATTTTTTAGTTTTGAGGCGCAATTGGTTCAACCACTTCTGAGAAAACTCATTTCTAAAATTTCGAAATAAGCTTCTAATAAGGTTGACAAGTAAAGTAAGATCGTTCCGACGGAGCACACCAAGGACGTAATCATATAATTCCAATTCATTTTCAAAGTGTCAGACTGAAACAAATTACCATGAACAAATTACTAAAATTATCATTCCAATTTTTCATCATTTATTCTTCGAATCGTGACGTGAATTGTTCGATTGTTGCAAAGTCACTGCAACTTGATCTTATCAACAAACATCTCGGAGAAATGGTCAACGAAATTGCGACAAATTTTCTAACAACTGAAGAAAATAAGTGCATTACAATAATAACCGAAAAAACATCCAAAATCTACACATTTTTCCCAAAAGATATTCTCTTTCTCCACGTCGACATGTCTAAATTAGATCTGGAAAATTCAAAAACCGAGTGCGCGATATTATCAGCTTTGGATTCTCCATGTTCAAGTCTGATAATACAAGTCTTGAAACCGGAAGTGGTTTCTAGAATAATATCAAACTGTTTGCGTCTATCGGAACAAAGAAGAGACAGAAAGTTTTTCTACATACCGGTTTTCAATACGACAACAATAAGAAAAGATTATTTTCTCGAAGAAAATAAGAAATTTAAAACATTCTTCGAACAGCCCGAAATGGTTTTCATGCCTGATCTAATCGTAACTAATCTAATTAATATTAATCCGATTAAATTCGAGATTTTAACTCATCGATGGGGCACGGAATCAACTGAAAAATATGTAGAAATTCTCGATATATGGGAAGAAAATAAAGGATTCTTAAAGAATGTAAACTTATTTCCTGATAAAATATCGAATGGTTTGGGAAAAAAATTGATATTCGCATCTTTCAACTATCCCCCTTACTCAATCATCAAAACAAAATCCATCCCCAATATCTTTGACGGGACCGAAATGAGGATTGCAAAGGAATTCGCAAGAATTTACAATTATTCCTGGATAGTTTTATCAGACGCTAAAAACGAATGGGGAGAAACCTGGGATAATATGAGTGGAAACGGGATATTAGGAAATGTCCTAATGGATAGAGCAGATTTCGGGTTCGGTGCATTATACCTGTGGTATAACGAATACCGCCATCTTGATTTCTCCTTGCCGTACATTCGTACGGGGATCACATGTCTCGCGCCAGAACCTCTGCCGTTGCCCAACTGGATGACGCCGTTACTGCCCTTCACTGTCGAGATGTGGGCGGCGGTGGGCGGGTCGTTGCTATTGGCAACGGCGGCTCTATATCTGGTGGCTAGAGCGTCGAGGAAGTATTTAGGTAAGAAGGTGCGATAAAACAATATGTGATTATTGGGTAATGGTTGCAGAGTTGAATTAATTTTCTCGATAAACGGGAGTCGGGGATTGGTCAAGTGTACTAAAAACCGACAGTGCTGAGAACTAACTGACCTAAAACCCAACTGACCTAAACTTTTATTTTGTGTGTAATCTGTACAGAAGTTAAATTAAGATAATTGGCTCCTCCCCTTCATGATTTGTTACCACCCATCGAATGTTCCATAGGTTTCTTAGTGATGGTTAAGTTTAGGTGGGTAAAGTTTGTGTCAGATGAAATTTCTGAAGGGGAAGGATTCAAACCTCCCACTTCAACTTCTGTAGGCTTACAGGTTGTTGAAGAAATATAAGTTCAAGTCACTTGGTTTATGGTCGGTTGATTATAGGAATAGTTGATTTTTAGTCCGGTTGATTTTTAGTACAGTTGATTATTAGTCCAGTTGATTTTTAGTACAGATGATTTCAAGTAGGCCTAAAGATGATTTTCAGTACAGTTTATTTTTAGTCCAGTTGATTTTTGGTCCAGTTGTTGTTTAGTTCAGTTGACAATCAGTCCAGTTGATTTTTAATTCAGTCAATTTTGAGTCCAGTTGATTTTTATTAAAGGAGATTTTCAGTCCAGTTTATTTTTGGTAAAGCTGATTTTTAGTACAGTCGCTATTTAGCACAGTTGATTTTTAGTAAGTTGATTTTCAGTCCAGTTGAATTTTAGTACAGTTGATTCTCGGTTCAATTTATTTCTAGTCCAGTTGATTTTTTGTACACATGATTTTTAGTACAGTTGATTTTGAGTATGGATGATTTTTAGTCCAGTTGATTTTCAGTACAGATGATTTTTAGTCCAGTTGATTTTTAGTACAGATGATTCTTAGTCTAGTTGATTTTCAGTCCAGATGATTTTTAGTCCAGTTAATTTTTTGTACACATGATTTTTAGTCCAGTTTATTTTTTGTACACATGATTTTTAGTACAGTTGATTTTCAGTACAGTTGATTTTCAGTACAGTTGATTTTTAGTCCAGTTGATTTTTGGTCCAGTTGATGTTTAGTTCAGTTGATCATCAGTCCAGTTGATTTTCAATTCAGTCAAATTTTAGTACAGTTGATTTTTAGTAAAGGAGATTTTCAGTCCAGTTTATTTTTAGTGAAGCTGATTTTTAGTACAGACGATTATTAGTACCGTACAGTTGATTTTTAGTAGGTTGATTTTCAGTCCAGTTGAATTTCAGTACAGTTGATTCTCAGTTCAATTTATTTCTAGTCAAGTTGATTTTTTGTACACATGATTTTTAGTACAGTTGATTTTAAGTATAGATGATTTTTAGTCCAGTTGATTTTTAGTCCAGTTGATTTTTAGTCCAGTTGATTTTTAGTATAGTTGATTTTCAGTACAGTTGATTTTTAGTCCAGTTGATTCTTAATCCAGTTGATTTTTAGTCCAGTTGATTTTAGTACAGCAAATTTTTAGTCCAGTTGACCAATGCCATTGTGATCTCCAGGACCTGTTGCTGCCGGTTGCCGCACGACTCTCCTCGACTGCGCTCTGCACTCGTTCGGTCTCCTCTTGCTGCAGACTCCCGGTGAGGACCACTTCAGAGGCCCTAACCGACACCTCCTCGCGTGGCTGCTAGTCGTGTCCCTCCTGCTAACTGCCAGTTACAGCAGCGGCCTGGCGTCGATACTGACGTTACCCAGGTAAGGAGAACTAAGAGGGCGGTTCAGTCGCTAGCGTGCTGAATCGTCATTCAGGAGACCGGGGTTCGATTCCCACCATAGTCGATCATACTGGACTCAGTTCAACGCGTAGGACTGTAATTCAGGATAGCGTGCTTCGATTTCCTTCACTGTCGAACATATACTGACTGAGAAGGGTGGCTCAATTGCTTGGATGCTGAACTGTCATTCAGGAGTCCAGGGTTTTATTCTCACGAAAACAGATAGAAACGGAAAGTATTAATGATTGAAAGAAGAGAAGAGAGTGTTTACCTCTTGCTGAGACAAATAGTCGAGTGGTTAGCATAGCGAACCTTCATTCAGGAGATCGGAGTTCGATTTCCACGATGGTCAACCATCCCAACAGAGTTATTCTCGTGGTCTTCCACTATCGTTCAGTTCAATACTGAATGCTTCCCAAACAACAGGCCACGACCGAATCCTCCCCACTATCCAAAAACACCTGATAAAATAGCCTTCCATCTCATCATCCCATCATCTCATATATCATTAATTGACGCCAATAGATCTCAAGCATCAGTACATTGCGTTGTTAAAATCCGATATAAATTCAACGAATGGGTAATTTCTCTCTTCTTAGATTCCACACCCCCATCGATACCGTCGCCGATCTGGCCTCTACTCACATCCAGTGGGCCGCAACTCATGAGGCGTGGGTCTTCTCGATCAAGGAGGCCGTGGATCCGCTCACAAGTCACATCTACCAACAGTTCAGAGCTATGAAGGGCGAAGAGTTGAAGAAAATGGCGCGTCTTGGGAAGATGGCGTTCGCTGTGGAGCGCCTACCTGCTGGTAAAAAGAGACACCAAAACACGATGTAGTGACACCAACCTATTTCATCATAATGCAAAGAAGGTGCTCCAACTCCTATACTGATAACATGGAGGGCATTTGTGGTTTCTTGCGGTCAGTTCAGAGCCAAAGGTCCCGATTTCGTGTCACGATTCAGCGGATTTCCTTGTGAACGAGGTTTAGATAAGAGTGGCTACGGTACCGGTGGCATTGTTCAACTCACAAAATCTATACTGAGCCGTGTATAGCATTTATGAGTATTGTTGTTCTATATAGTTTGATATAAAAGCGATAGTGGCGCTACAGGCAATCGGGACACTGGACTTGGAAAACTGACCCTCGAAATATTTCACTTTCAAGACCCGAGTTGGAGCACTTTCATAGGGTATATATTCATTATTATGATACAATAGGTTGGTATCACTACATCGTGCCTACATTAATTAAACTAGGAAAACGCGTTATGTGTTGCCGCGTTGATGGATGAGCTGGAACATATCAACTTATCTTTGGATTGGTTATTATATATATATATATATATATATACACCTTGAGATCCAAACCAATACATCACCGTCATCTTATTTTTCATTCATAATTTCTATGATGATAAAGAAGGCTTTGTTTTAATCGATTACAATTAAGTGGTGTCACTTGTAGCTTAGATTTAATAGGTATCTTGATAGCTTTGAATGATTCATAAAAATTACATTATATATTTTTTTACATCAAAACGGCTGATCCGATTCAAGTGGAAGTTCGGAATAATGTGTATCATTATCAGATTAAAATTTTCTAAGAATTTGAATTCTCTCGGATGAAATATTTTCATGATTTTTTTTCTCTGGGTTATTCTAATGGGATTTTTGAAAACTTTGAAATGAGTTTTCTCAGAAGTGGTTCAACCGTTCGTGCCTCAAAACTATACAGTATCGAATTATATAATGATACTTGTGTGTGCCAAGTTTCAACTAATTTTAAATTTCCGTCTGACCTGTGGAGCGCGAAAAAAAAAGAAAAAAGTTTTTTTTTTTTTTCGGGTATGGTGAAATTGAGTCTTCGCTTCGCTCATCCAATAAGAAAACACAATATATACGTTGTTTGATGACCTATATAGGCATTATAAAATGTAATAGCTATATACGCCACTTGAGAGTCTTCGTGTCGCTCATTCAATAAAAATTGCTCATTGCATCATCTCAGTAAGAATAATTCAGACGTCAAGTCGGGCGTGTGTTCGAGTCTCGCATGAAGCATGGGCTACCGGTATGACCCCAAATAACCCAGTTGTTGTGGGGTCGTTGAGCAAACAATAATCAAGCCAGATCAGTCAACAAGAGGCATTTCTACTGACTTCCGGTGGAGCTGCCGTGTTTTTACAAGACGCACGAAAGTTGGAGAATATCTCACGGTCATTTGCTAATTACATTTTTTAGACGAGCTTTAGCGAGGATTCAATTTGACATACTGAAAAAAATTGGTGTTCGTTTTTATGTTTTTTTTTTTTTTTTTTTTTTATGTTTATCAACTTCAAACTTTTTTTCGTCATGGTTCCTCATCTAACTTAGATCTGTATAGTTTTGTGGCATTATCGGGTGGTAACTTTTTTTTTTATGAATTTTAGAAATTTCAAAAATCCCCATTAGAATAACCCGGAGGAAAATACTTGAAAAATCAAAATTTTTCAAGACCTCTCAAATTTTCGCCGAATATAAAGGAAACTATTAAGCACATTTTGAGAGATTTTTCGCATCAATCGGATGAGAAATAACGAAGAAAACGCATTTATAAAGCATTTTCCCATCAATTTAGGCTATTACGGGAACCAATTAAATCTATAGCAACAAGTGTCACCAATTAATTCAAAATGATTGAAATGAATGAAGAGGAAGGCCGTGACATAACTGATTCTCGTAAGGTTTTTGAACGTTTGGAGTGATCCAAGGTCTGTAGATGTAGATTGGGTTGACAAATTATTTTTCATTCTAGATTTCTATACCCCTAAGCTCGTCTAACAACGCGCATCCCGCGTTTTCCTAGTAAACAGTCGACATCCAACGATATTTCATTTTTGAGAAGTTTCTATCCACCCGTTATACGGGTAGATAGTTCACCGTTATTCGTTTCTCTTCTGAATCTCAAGCAATCTATACAACTTTTTATAAACGATAATAAAAATATAAATAGGCTATAAATCTAATAAACTTCAAATTATCATGTGATTTAATTTAGTTCATGGACCTCAACTTCTTTGAGGATTAATTTATCTATGACACGGACTACAAATTGGCGAATAAGTATGAATGATTATGGTAATCTACCATGAGGTGAGAGGAGAATAGGGGCCTTATCGTACAGGTCAAGTGTGTATGCATAGGTCAACTAATATACCCCGTGTAGCAGCTGCTTTTGTTGTGATGTTGTTGTTGTTGTTGTTGTTGTTGTTGTTGTTGTTGGAATTATTGCTTTTTATTTTATGTTTCTACCACTTTGGTTGTTGTTGTTGTTGTTTTTGTTGTTTTTTGTTGTAGCGAAAATTACTATAAGCTAAACTAATAGAACCAAATGGAAATTTAATCAAGCTAACCCAACCCAAACCCAGACCTACCCCCATACCTAAAACATACCAAACATACCTAACCCAAGGTAGTCCTGGGGTTGATGATGATTATTGTTTGCATAACGACCCCACCAACAGCTAGGTTATACGGGGGTACGAATGAGCAAGTGATTATGAAACTGTGATGTGATGATGAGTGAAAGGACGTTCACAAAAACCCATTCCTTATGCGGGACTCGAACCCACGCCTAACGGTGACTTCGGTTTTTGAAGCAGAGTCTTAGCTGACCGAGCTACAGAGGGTCCAAGGTAAGTTGAATAACGTGCGGGGGTATCATGCAAGATTTCTCCTCCTCCCCCAAAAAAGAAAAAATATATACTAAGACCCTATATTACCAATAGTGAAAATATTTTTACTAGGAAAACGCGGGATCTGCGTTGTGATATGAGCTTGGAAGTATGGAAATCTAGAAATGAGAAATATTTCGTCAGATAAATCCATTAAATATAATTAATTGAATAATAATTAAATAATCCAACTGACTTCATCGACCTATAAGCTAACTCAACTAACCTCAACTTTCCACGAACATTCGTGTATATAGTTTGTCTTCGCCTACAGGAACCACCCACCGGCACATGTAGCTAAGTGGTTAACGCACTTGCTTCATGTGACCCGGGAGGTAGTAGGCAAATCGGACCCGGTTCGATTCCCACCACCGTCCATCATCACAGGGGTGCTTCGTGGTTTTCCTCTGTAGTCTAGGCTAATGCCGGGATGGTTCCCACAATATAGACCACGACCGCTTCCTTCCCATTATCCCTCCTATTACCCATAAATACCTTCATCACATCATCTCATTAATCATTCATCCGACGCCAATTGATCTTAGTTATCATTAAAGTGCGTCGTTAAAACCCAATATATAAAAATTATATATATATATATATATATATATATATATATATATATATATATATATATATATATATATATATATATATATATACATATATATATGGATATATATGTATATATATATATATATATATATAAATATATATATATATATATATATATATATATATATATATATATATATATGAATATATATGTATATATATATATATATATATATATATATATATATATATATATATATTTATATATATATATATATATATATATATATATATATGTATATATATATATATATAAATATATCCACATAGGCCTATATATATATATATATATATATATATATATATATATATATATTTATATATATATATATATTTATATATATATATATATATATATATATATATATATATATATATATATATATATATATATATATATTTATATATATATATATATATATATATATATATATATATATATATATATATATATATATATATATATATATATATGAGAACTATACAAATCGAGAATAACTTGATACGAGAATTCATGTCTATAGAGTCACTTGGATAAAGAAAACACATGTAACATTTCGCAAGCCAAATATTAACAGTTAATTTAATCATGATTTTATGATTATATTAAATATTCCTGATCAATTATCCAGATTAATTCGATCCGGTTCCATTAATGTCTGTCGGAAAAAAACTGTCTTGGTGGCCCCATTAATATGTGACTCGATAGCTTCTATTATATGAACAACTATAATGCATTTTATATTTGTCTAATGTTCGCTTGTCGGTCGGCCTCACCAATAGCCAGGGGCTTTGAGGTTCATTAATGACAATCGGATAAATTGGAAATAATAATAAAGAAAAATGTATAATACAAAATAATGATTAGAAATAATCAAATTTTTAAATTTGTAATTGAAAACAAAGTCGGGTTGTTCTGATTTTGAACCGTTATCAAAGTCAGAACTTGATTCAAAATCGTTGTTCATCAGTTAAGGCTGAACTATTTTGAACTATCTCAATTTTGAACTACAATATAGTTTCATCAAATCTTTTCGGACTTTCGAAGAGCGCAAAAATGTTCACGAGAATATTCTAGATATATTTTACAAATTATTCAATTTGAAATCTATTCCAATTGATTTATTCTTCAAAAAAAATTTTTTTGGAATGTTTGGTGTCACATTAAGTGTTATTTTGTGCACAATTGGTACACTTGTACCATTGAAAGATGAATATGCGAACCACCCGTGTGTTAGTGGTGTGAGATAGGAGGAACGGTCTCTCGGAACCTTCATCTCTATTGGATACAAATATACATTATATATAATTATATGAGAATGAGACGAGTAGTCGAGTGGCTAGCACACTGAACCGTCATTCAGGAGACCAAGATTCGATTCTCGCCATGTACGCAGATTCTAGAAGGGATTTTTCGTGGTTTCCCTCTGACGTTTAGGTCAATACTGGGATGGTTTCTTAATAACAGGCCACGACCGACTCCTTCCCACTATCCAAAAACATATAATAAAATATCCTTTCATATCATCATCCCATCATCTCATTCATCATTCACCGACGCCAATAGATTTCAGTCATCAGTACAGTGCGTCGTTGAACCTAATTCAAATTAACATATAATTATGAGTATTGATAATTTATAGGTGGCAACAACCTGTTTTTCGACAACCTATTAACAAGAAAAAGTGTGATAAACGATTTTCCTTCAGGCTATTTAACGATCATTTGAGTAATAAAACACTTTCAAAATATGTCACGAATACAAGGTCAAGTGATTGAAGACATGCTTTTTGCTACTATGTTCCCTCATAGCTCACTGCTATACACGAGGAGTGTTCGATCGCCCGTCTCAGCTATTATTCAACGTCATCGCGGACGGGTTTCGAGTCGGCAATAATACCGAAGATGTAAATTTAGTGCAGATCGTATATTTCGATATTTGGACAGAGTAATTATTATTTTCTCGCGTGATATTAGGTAACGTGGTGGAGAATAATTTAGAAGTCTCCACGAATTATGGATTATTATTGTCCTTCGATTTTTTTTGTATTTGTAAAATATTGGGGAATATATCTGAAATTTGATTTGTACAGAATTAGTATCTCATCACATTCTCAGCATAATTATTCTTCATTTTTTTTTTAATTATCTTTATATTATTTTCATATCTCTGTTCATATTATTACTTCTTCATATCAGGCTACTGTTTATTACTCTCTCATTATTTCCCACAATTATTTTTTTATCAATCATTCATGTGTGATTTATTATTATGTGTTTTTTCTACTTCATTAATTTTGTATTTGATTATTATTATGTGTCAAAAGGCAATCATGTATATCATGACATAGTCTAATGAAGATGTATATATAATAATTTCTAGGAAATTTGCTAGGAATGGTTCATGTTGAGAGTAATAACGAAAATAAGCTCATCTGGTCACATGATTCGAGTGAAACGCGAATATGAGGTTGTTTATAATGTAGTTTATGACATCACCAACACACAATAATGTGGGGGGACGAATTTCAATTTCAATTTCAATTTCAATTTTGAAATCATTTCATTCTTGCTTTTAAGTTCTAATACATACAATAATTTTAAAGATGGAACACAAATAAATTAACGGAATGATGATGTTAGTATATATAGTAATGAAGAATTAATCTCTTAGTATCACTTTGAATCTAAACACCCTACTTTCTGGCACTAAACGTATTCCTTTTATATATATATATATATATATATATATATATATATATATATATATATATATATATATATATATATATATATATATATATATATATATTGGGTTTTGACGACGTACCATACTGATGGCTACGATCTATTGGCGTCGGTGGATGATGAGGTGAGAGCTTATTTCATCAGGTGTTTTGGATGGTGAGAAGGAGTCGGTCGTGGCCTGTTGTTAAGGAGCCATCCCAGTATCAACCTGAACGACAGAGGGAAACCATGAACAAACCCCTGTCAGGATGGTCGACCATGACGGGAATCGAACCCCGGTCTCCCGATTGATGGTTCAGTGTGTTTTTACCACTCGGCCACGCGTCTGGGTACGTATTCCTTTCTTACATCTTAGTATATTAAACTTTACATATTATATTATATATTCTCTGTTATTTTCATCCTACAGATAAGCCTTCCCAGGCTTTGTGGAAAAGAGTTTTATTTTAATTTAATTAATTGTTGTCATTATTCCCATTTTTTCCAATGTATTCTGCTTTTTTTCTTCTGGTGTTATCTTAAAACCCTTATGAATATATGAAATTAATTTAATCGAACTTATTTTTATGCAATATTTGAAAAATATAGTATAATTTTGTTCACGTGAAATCTAAGCAACAAGTGGCACCAATTAATTTATAGGCTTCTGTCAAGTGACGTCACCCATTGTTGAAAGAGACAGACAACAATGTCCACCAGTTGGAATTGACCAATCAGAATGTTTGGTAGTCGACCAGTTCGCTGTATTTAGACGAGCTTTAGCGAGGATTCAATTTGACATACTGAAAAAAATTGGTGTTCGTTTTTTATGTTTTTTTTTTTTTTTTTTTTTTTTTTTTATGTTTTTTTGTCGGTTCTCCACAGGTCAAACGGCTAAAGCTATCAACTTCAAACTTTTTTTCGTGATGGTTCCTCATCTAACTTAGATCTGTATAGTTTTGTGGCATTATCGGGTGGTAACTTTTTTTTTTATGAATTTTAGAAATTTCAAAAATCCCCATTAGAATAACCCGGAGGAAAATACTTGAAAAATCAAAATTTTTCAAGACCTCTCAAATTTTCGCCGAATATAAAGGAAACTATTAAGCACATTTTGAGAGATTTTTCGCATCAATCGGATGAGAAATAACGAAGAAAACGCATTTATAAAGCATTTTCCCATCAATTTAGGCTATTACGGGAACCAATTAAATCTATAGCAACAAGTGTCACCAATTAATTCAAAACGATTGAAATGAATGAAGAGGAAGGCCGTGACATAACTGATTCTCGTAAGGTTTTTGAACGTTTGGAGTGATCCAAGGTCTGTAGATGTAGATTGGGTTGACAAATTATTTTTCATTCTAGATTTCTATACCCCTAAGCTCGTCTAACAACGCGCATCCCGCGTTTTCCTAGTGCTATGGTAACGATTGTTTGTCGTTTTTTACGTGACAGACACGTGTGTTACGTGTTACAAGCCTGTATAGAACGATTGAAATGGGTGATGAATAAAACACAAAGGCAGTGACACAATTGTTTGTAACTCAAGGTGCATATATCTACAAGCAGCTAGTAGGGTTTTTTAGACGAGCTTTAGCGAGGATTCAATTTGACATACTGAAAAAAATTGGTGTTCGTTTTTATGTTTTTTTTTTTTTTTATATATGTTTTTTTGTCGGTTCTTCACAGGTCAAACGGTTACAGCTATCAACTCCAAACTTTTTTTCATCATGGTTCCTCATCTAACTTAGATCTGTATAGTTTTGTGGCATTATCGGGTGGTAACTTTTATTTTTATGAATTTTAGAAATTCCAAAAATACCCGTTAGAATAACACGGCGGAAAAAGAATTGAAACATTTTTATTTTCAAAAAAATTGAAATTTTGTGTGAAGTTGAATAACATCTTTATACACATTTCTGGAAATTCTCAACTTGATCGAGTGAGCCATTTCAAAGAAAAAACATGAAATGTGCTAAATTTGTACCACTCGAAGCAGTTTTTACCTATTTATAACTTAAATGTCACCCAATTGGCGAATTTAGGCAAAAGTTTGGAAAAGAAGTCGACACACTATTACTATCCGCTCGTCCATTAACGCGTATATAGCGTTTTCCTAGTACGATTACATTCGAATTACTCCAAGGTCTGTAGATTCACTGCGTTATCCAGTTGTAGTGACACTTCAGTTATAAGTTACTTATATTTGGATACTCTTCAGTTAGAGTGAAAAGCATTCCTCAACTTGAATGTCTTGACCCTTGACTTGAATAAATTAATATTTGCCATTTACTTCATGTCCTTTGGTGAGTTATTGTATTTCCCAAGATACTTAATTCAATTCAATTCAATTCAAATTTTCTTCATTTTGTAAAATACATGTACTCGTGAAGTGAAATAATAATATATATAGTACAAAAAAGGCAATATTCAATATTTTTATGGCATGACTGGGTCACTGCCCTATACTATTGATCTTCCATATAACCTGATTATATGTATATAGTTCAAAGTGGAAGATATCAACATTCGAGTGTCTTTCATATTCTTCTCCTTCTTCTTTTCATCATTGAAATCTTCTTCTTTCTCTTTTCTCTGTTGAATATGTGCAAAGTATATCATTTTCAACACTGTTGAAGAAACTACCCGATGAAGGCACTGTATATATATATATATATATATATATATATATATATATATATATATATAAATATATATATATATTAAATATATATATATATATATATATATATATATATATATATATATATATATATATATATATATATGTATATATATATGTATATATATATATATATATATATATATATATATATGTATATATATATATATATATATAAAAAACTACCCGATGAAGGCACGGTATATATATATATATATATATATATATATATATATATATATATATATATATATATATATATATATACTCTTCAGTATTTTTGAACGGTCTCCTCTACGTGAGTTGACCAGTCCAGAGAATCAGTGATGCCTGAAAACTTCATGGAGGTTGTCATTGACACACTAGACCGTTTAGTCAAATGAATGGACTACTGATTAGCTTCATTTGTCCGTTATGCAATTGTATGTCAGTCGTTTTCTTCGAATTGAGCCCAAGTTTATTGATATCACTCCATGATTGCATGAGCACAGTAGCATTGCTAGTCAATAGGTTCATGCCATTATGTGAGGCAGAGATGATATGGATGGTATCGTCAGCGAAAAGAAACATTCTTTCATCGTTGCACATATTCGACAGGTCATTGGTGTAGAGCAAAAACAAAATCGGACCCAACACTGATCCCTGAGGAACGCCAACCAATATCGTAGCAGGGGTGGACTTGAATATGTATGAATCGATACAATCGATACGATCGATACATCGATCGTAATTGTCATTGAAATTTCAACAACTTGGGACCTTTCGAAGAGAAATGACACAATCCATTTCAATGTGCTTCAAACATTTCACATTTCACGAATCTCTTAATTTTCAGTACAAATTCAAAGACATCACAACCCTGGAACTAGGAGCTAATGAATCATTACAATATCTATTTCCCTAATTACAGAGATAACTAAAAATCCCAGTAGGTGAGGGGAATTCCGGACCTGATTCGATTCCCGCCACCATCCATTTCTACAGAGATTTTCTGTGATTTTAACTTTGCAGTCCAAGCTAATACTGGGATGGTTCCTACAATATAGGCCAAGATTTCTTCCTTCTCATTGTTCTTGCCATCACCTAAGAAACCTTCATCTCATCATTCCATCATCTCATTCTTCATTCATCCGACGCCAATAGATCTTAGTCATCATTACAGTGCATCGTTGATCCAATACAAATTGAATCAAACTACAAATCATCATCTCAATTTCAGAAATGTCAATGAATGTTTTTTTCCTCATGTTGGTGCACCTTGGTTCCAGGTCACTACGCGGTCCAGGACTACCTCACGCTGGAGGCTGTGAGTACACTACGAATCATGAGAGAAGACATCTACTGGGAACAATGCGTGACAGTCACGAGGAAAAGCTCGCCCTACATGACCAACCTCAACAAACTCATCCACCGCCTGCTTGATTCAGGTGGGACATTCGATCAAGCTGGATTCACAATGCGAACTAATGATTAGTGACTAATACTAAACACTGAAAATAAGAAACTGAACATTCACATAGACTTGAAATATGAATTAATTTTGACGGAAATGACGTACTTTTCATGAGTCTTAGCTGTCTTAAGATGACGGATTTGAATCGAAATCTACATGTTGGAAGGCTGTAAACGAGCAAGAACAGCGAGCAAATGTCAGTCTTGTTGCCTTCTGTTGCATTGACTTCCGGTAGTTTGAATTTACGACTTCTGATTGGTTAGACTAATGATTCAAACTCATGATCAATACTAAAGTTGAAACTTGGTCAACTTTCAAGGTCAGTCACTAATATTAAACACAATGGAACGTCAGCACTGATTCCGTATCCGCCAACTTTGGTTAATCATTAATCACTAATCATTCGTTCGCATTGTGAATCCAGCTTTATGAGACAAACGAAGTTGCATGAGCGCCGTTAGAGTTAAAATGTGGAACTAAAAGCCACAACATTAAACGCGCGCATATTTTCAACACAAAGTGTCAACCACTCGTCACATTATGTTGATAATTTTTTTTGAGATTTTTCTTCCTTTTCCAGGCATTCTTCTCCAATGGGAAGGGCAAGTCGTGCGCAGTTTCCTGTCGAGCCGTGTGCAAGCAGAAGTTCACCGGAAGAGCTTGGCGAACAACAACAACAACAACCACCACCACGGCCCCACGAGACTACGCATGGCGCATGTTCAGGGTGTGTTCTCATTGTTGCTGCTCGGACTATTGTTGTCACTGGTTGTATTTGTCGGAGAGTTGGCCACAATGAGATACTCGACATAAACTGAATCCAGATGAATGTTTATGATTGGGCGGCAAGAATTCGTCCACAAGTCGGTTTTTAAATGGGACTAAAAGTGACCAATGAGAACGCCAGGATTTGTGACGTCATGACTCAGTTGCCGACCCGTGCTACGTTATGATATAGTACCAGTGTTCAGAGCATATGTCGCTGTGGCGCCATTGTTAGTATCGCTGCTTCACATGCTCAGAGGGACCACGGTTCGACTCCCGATGGAGTAACTTTTTTTTTTTTAATAACCATCGATTATTGTCTCGAGAGCAAGGTTATGGTTATGGTTATTTTATTTCTATCTGACCACATAAACATGAATGTTGATATTTTCAACTATTTCAATTTCATTTATTCATTCATTTCTTGGAACAGTAACATATTACACGTTGTGTTAAAAAATAGGCCTAAAATTGGAACATCATCATTCAAGACTAGCCTTAAAGATTACCTATTAAATAAATGTTTTTATTCCGTTGAAGGATTTCCATCACTATAGTTTATTGACAATTGTAGTTTTATCTGTATATTTTTAACCTTATGTGTACGTATCATGTTGACTTATGACTTGACTTATAACACCTTGTTGTTCAATCAAGATGAATTGAAGATATTATTATTATTATTATTATTATGTTACGAAATTAATCAATATATAATACAATTCCGTTGGGCTTTAATAAAATCAAGAAGGAACATAATCTGAATAGTTGCAATGTCAAAATGTCATTGAACAATAAGAAATAGGAGATTCAAGTTATTTACAGTTGGATAAATCACAATTAATTACAATGAGAACGATAGTGTGTTATATTGACTGATCGGTACTCTCACACTGAATATGGACATATTTTGACAAGATGCTTCTTGACTCCATTTTTAAAACAATTGGTTCCAGGTTTAGATTTCATTGTTGGTGGCAAATTATCATATACAACTGTTCCTGAGTGGATTGGGCTTTTTTCATATAACTTCAAGTTATGTTCGGGTTGATAGAAATAATTCTTACTTCTGGTGTTGCAGCTTTCTTTGTCCGATTTAAAAACGGACTTTGAAAAAATTCTTGCAGTCGGACGTGGGTTTGGATCCGTTATAAAGCATGATTTTTCTGAAAAAATATATTATCATCGAAACTTGATACAAAAAACATGGTTTCCCAATCAAGGCTATGATCTATTAATAGAAGTTTTATGGTAACATAATTTCTCAAAGTGGCTATCGGCCAGACCGCGGATGTGGGTTTTCAAATCAGTTTCGGATCTTTGTTAGCATAGCGACAAGAAACACAACTGGATCTTTCAAAAGCGTTAAATATCCAATTCAGCCGAATTACGTCATTATAATTATTTCAAATTATTCAAATACAAATTAGCATACTCACATTTAATTTTGAAATTATTTTACAATTAAATTTCACAATACAAATTATTCGGTTTGTTGAGGACCTTCATCTTCGGTGAGAACAATAATTGTAGGGTTATACCTTGGTCACGTGGTCTCAGGTCACATGACATCATAATCTGAAAAATGACTAATAATATTTGTGATTTATGGTTCTTTATCTCATTGTGCAGAGTGGATTAGGCAACAAGTTGTTCTGTGAAAGGTCAAGTATACGTCATGTCAACACTTGGGGTCAACGAACGAGTTTTAGCACAAAGAATGTCGACAAATTATGCATATTTGATTATTGTTTGTCTAAAAGGGGAACCATCCACAGAAATGAATAAGATCTCCGGTTATTTATTGATTTATCAATAGTAGACTACATAAAAAATTTCAAGAGAAAACAAAAGTGGAACATTTTTAGAAAATTTTGGAAAAATCAGTTGAGAGTACATTCATGTATTTTTTTTTTATATATATATATATATTGGGTTTCAACGACGCACTATAATGACGACTAAGATCTATTGGCGTCGAATTATTAATGAGATGATGGGACGATGAGATGGAGGTTTCTTATGTCTTGGGAAGGATAGTGGGAAGGAAGCGGTCGTGGCCTATATTATGGGAACCATCCTGGCATTAGCCCAGACTACAAAAGGAAAATACAAAAAAAAAAAAACCCATGTGAGGATGGACGGTAGCGGAGATCGAACCGGGTCCGACATTCCCACTACCTCCCGGGTCACATGGAGCAAGTGCGTTAACCACTACGCTGCATGAGCCGGTGTTCATGTAATTATCGTACATTTTACCATTATAAAGTTGGTTGACAACCTTCTTTCACAGAGACGCGTGGCCGAGTGGTAACTCACTGTACCGTCATTCGGGAGACCGGGGTTCGAGTCCCTCCATGGTCGACCATCATGACAGGGTTTTTTTCGTGGTTTCCCTCTGTCGTTCAGGTCAATACTGGGATGTTTCCTTAACAACAGGCCACGACCGACTCCTTCCCACCATTCAAAACACCTCATAAAATAACCTTTCATCTCATCATCCCATCATCTCATTCATCATCCACCGACGCCAATATATCGTAACCATCAGTATGGTGCCTCGTTAAAACCCAATATGAAAAATGAATAAATAAGTGAAAAACCTCATTTCTTGTGAATAATTTCACACTCCACGGTATACAGACAGTTGTAAAACATGGTATTTATAATTTCAAAATGAAACTTTTAGTACAAATTTGTATAACACATTCAAATTCAAACTAGTTTGCAAGGTGACTCATCATAATTTTTAGAATAGAAGTATGTGAGAAAAGAATTTAAGAACACTTCTATCGGTATAACAATAAGTGCTTTATTTCTCATTGTTTTCATAACACAACACAATCATACAAGAAGTTCATGTACAGCGTTGAAAATATACCTATAGAGATAAAAACCCTTTTTTTAAGGTTTGGGGAAAAAGTTGTACATTTTATGCTAAACGTCAACGAAATTGTCAGTTAAAACATTAAAAATAGGAACAATGAATACTTGAAGTATGTAAGTGATATAAAATTAAATGCATATGCGACGATATTACAGAAAAAATGAGTTACATAGCAGTACAAAAAGAAGATACAGTGAGATCAAAAACAAATGTGAATCAGTAAGTCCAAGATAAAACGTGATAATATTGTAAAACAAATTTGTGTCATGTAAATTAATACTAAATTTATTGTAAATTTGTGACGGTGACGGTCACGTAAAGCATGGTCGATTGAGCCGCATTAAAATATATCCTGAGTTTAATTTTACACGTCAAGGGGGACAACACGGAAAATCCTAAATTCTATATTTTACACCCGATCGAGTTGATTTTTTTTTTTATTGTGGTCTCACATTATCACCAAAGAAATATGAAAAATGGAGAGTTTTTTCTCTTTCTTTTTCTTTTTTTTCAATTATTACCCAAATATTTTCAATTGTCACCGAGACACTTTTTTCCCAAAAAAACGGCTTGATATAAATAGTATTAAAAAATCTCATAGTCTTCTCAAAAGTGCATTCGACAAAGTTATGCATTTTGGTGTTACTTCAAAAATAAAATTGTAGGAATGTCAAATTTATCTATTTCACACTTTTCACATGTTTCTGACAGATATATTTTACTTTCAAGTCAATTTTACTTTTCCATCATTCCGCGAAGTTATTATCATGGGTATTATTTCATTTCAATAATGTCCGGTCGAATTCACCATTCATGGAATAAAGACTTGTTAGACGAGCTTTAGCGAGGATTCAATTTGACATACTGAAAAAAATTGGTGTTCGTTTTTATGTTTTTTTTTTTTTTTTTTTGTTTTTATGTTTTTTTGTCGGTTCTCCACAGGTCAAACGGCTACAGCTATCAACTTCAAACTTTTTTTCGTCATGGTTCCTCATCTAACTTAGATCTGTATAGTTTTGTGGCATTATCGGGTGGTAA
This sequence comes from Brachyptera risi, assembly GCA_964007535.1. Classification (NCBI taxonomy): domain Eukaryota; kingdom Metazoa; phylum Arthropoda; class Insecta; order Plecoptera; family Taeniopterygidae; genus Brachyptera; species Brachyptera risi. The sequence continues at coordinate 30,945,479 of OZ023337.1, forward strand.
CGTTTTTTTTTATGAATTTTAGAAATTTCAAAAATCCCCATTAAAATAACCCGGAGGAAAATACTTGAAAAATCAAAATTTTTCAAGACCTCTCAAATTTTCGCCGAATATAAAGGAAACTATAAAGCACATTTTGAGAGATTTTTCGCATCAATCGGATGAGAAATAACGAAGAAAACGCATTTATTAAGCATTTTCCCATCAATTTAGGCTATTACGGGAACCAATTAAATCTATAGCAACAAGTGTCACCAATTAATTCAAAACGATTGAAATGAATGAAGAGGAAGGCCGTGACATAACTGATTCTCGTAAGGTTTTTGAACGTTTGGAGTGATCCAAGGTCTGTAGATGTAGATTGGGTTAACACATTATTTTTCATTCTAGATTTCTATACCCCTAAGCTCGTCTAACAACGCGCATCCCGCGTTTTCCTAGTATTATTATTTCAGTTTAGTCTTATTTATTAGTCTTAATTATTAGCATTCTATTATTATAGTCTTCTTTTTTGCACTCAGTAATATATTTTCATGTAATCTTTTATGTATTGTGATATGTTAACTAGGAAAACGCTATATACGCGTTGTTAGACGAGCGGAAAGTAATAGTATGTCGACTTCATTGCCAAACTTTTGCCTAAATTCGCCAATTGGGTAACATTTTAGTTATAAATGGGTAAAAACTGCTTCGAGTGGTGCCAATTTAGTACATTTCATGTTTTTTCTTCAAAATGGCTGACCCGATCAAGCTGAGAATTTCCAGAAATGTGTATCAAGATGTTATTCAACTTCACACAGAATTTCAATTTTTTTGAAAATAAAATTTTTCAATTTTTTTTCCGCCGTGTTATTCTAATGGGTATTTTTGAAATTTCTAAAATTCATAAAAATAAAAGTTATCACCCGATAATGCCACAAAACTATACAGATCTAAGCTAGATGAGGAACCATAAAGAAAAAAAGTTTGAAGTTGATAGCTGTAGCCGTTTGACCTGTGGAGAACCGACAAAAAAACATTAAAATAAAAAAAAACATAAAACCGAACACCAATTTTTTTCAGTATGTCAAATTGAATCCTCGCTAAAGCTCGTCTAATTATGAGGTAAGGAAAATAAATGAAAATAAATAAATGAATAAAATCCACTTTTATTGTGAGTCTCATCATTTATATAATGCTATATCAATTGTAGATGTCTTTTGAATAAAAATAAAATAAATAAAATATCGCCTGATCGTCCAAAAATCCTACGCAATTATGTTCTAAAACTCGATTACACGTTCTTGATTCGACTTCTATTGCAAACACGTACAAAAACGGGACCACGAAATACACCACGTTTAGAAAGCTAATTGTAATTATTTGTAATTGCTTGTAAATTGTTTTGTAATTGCAATTGTAATTATACCCTTCAATTACCAAATATGACCTGACGAATAAATGATTAAAGTTTTATAGCACAGCTGTTCAAAAATACACATGCCATACTGGCTATAGGTATATCCATATATTCAAGTTTGATTAAGCAATATTGGAATTTTTTTTAGGCTCATATTTCGATGAATTATTTCATATCTTTAATGTGAATTTTAGTCACCTTGAATTATTATAATATTGTGATAGAATGTTTGAAAGCTTACCACAGACACTAGAGAAAAGATTGACACAATTGACCACTAGTGATAGGCGTGGCTAAACGCCAGGCCACCTAGATCTATACTTCATGTGGGCATTTAGAAATACTCTGATAGGTAAATGTCAAATTTTCCACATAGCAAAGCCCATTTGATTGGATGTTTTGTTTGGTGACGTTTGTGGGCGGGTCAATCACTAGTCGTCAATTAAAGACTAGTACTTAAATTATTATTGGTGAACACATATAAGTGCCGGCACATGTAGCGCAGTGGTTAACGCACTCGCTTTATACGATTCGGGAGTTGAGGGGTATATTGGACCATGGTTCGATCCCCGCCACCGTCCATCTTTACAGGGGTACATCGTTGTTTCCCTTTGTAGGCTAGGCTAATGCCGGGATGGTTCCCACAATATAGGCCACGACCGCTTTGTTCCCACTATCCTTCCCATCACCCATAAAACCTTCATCTCATCATCCCATCATCTCATCAATCATTCATCAGACGTCAATAGATCTCAGTTATCATTACAGTGCGTCGTTAAAACCTAATTTAAAAAATTACATATATAGGTGCCATTCTTGTCAACTTAACAGATGAACGTAGCGAATTGATTTCCAGTTCACATACCGAAAAAAATCAGGCTTCGTTTTTTTTTCTTATTTCTGATTGTTTGTTAGTATTCGTGTGCCCGGCATTGTACATTTGTAAGTTACCTAACCTAACCTAACCAAACCTGACCGAAAAAAATCGAGCTCCTTTTTTTTCTTCTTTCTGATTAATTTGTAATCGTGAGTCCGGCATTGTACATTTATACGTTACCTGACCTAACCCAACCTAACCTAACCTAACCTGACCTAACCTAACCTAACCTAACCTAACCTAACCTAACCTAACCTAACATAACCTAACATAACCTAACCAATTGACTGCTTTATTACATGACACTTGTCGGACCTTCGTCCCGTTGTTACATAAATAATAAATAAAGAGAACGGCTGTCATCTATCCACGTCCATCATTTCTATGAATTAAAATCTCGAGTTATAAGTCATCATTTGATTTCCTCCAGCTGTCTGTTATAATCCCGCCGATGTTGGCAACCTTGACACACAGACTCCGCAAACCAGTTTACATCTCTAGCAAAAAGTTTGCGCGGTGCCTATGTGCTAATAACCTTAACATGGTAAACTTGACAACAACATAGTAATTAATCCATAGAGCAGTGTTGAATCCAGGCATTTCGTTTGCCCTCCCCCCCCCCACTAGATAAAAACATTAAGAGGCTACTTTAGATCTCACAACCCATGAGTAAAACCTGCAGGGAACGAACAAAACAGGACAAAAAACGTCAATACAGGCCTTTAGCTCCCAACATATGGTGGGTAAACTGTGGAACCAATCAGCCTAATTCTTTTTGCAATAAAACAACAATGAGTATATCTGTGCCTCTATGTTCACTGAAAATCATATTTTTCTATTACATTACTCTGAAAAAATCGTGAAAACTATGAAAAACAGGTAGAAACATGTTGATTTTTGACAATTATTTTGAAAGGGTTGAAAACATACCACGAACTAAAGCTCTTCGAGGGAGCACATATTGAATACTGGTGATCATCTAACCGAAAACTGTGAGTTAATACGATGATTGGTTTTCCGTTGCTAACTTGGGCCCCGAACCCCTGCAATCAAGCCGGTAGGCAAGATGTAAAGAGGCCTCTTAAGCACTAGGTAATAGGTATATATATATATATATATTTTTTTTTATAACATCGAAACTTGATACAAAATCATTGTTCCCCAATTAAGGCTATGGATGAAAGGTAGGATCGTTTGGACGGGGCACCACAAGGGCGATCTTACCACCCCATTTTGATTATTTGAAACCAATGAACTTCAAGACCAGGACTGCGCTGTCTGTAACCATAATCTTCCGTCGCAGATAAAAGTCTTTCAGTTTTCGAAAGTCCGGAACACATTATAGGCCTAAGTGAAAACCGTTTCTGTGATATATTATATCCGAATATTACCAGCATTGGTACATAGTGTATTTTTTGAGAAACTTTTATTTCTGTTTTTCTTTGCCGTCTTTCAGGAGACCAGAGTTCGATGCCGGTCATGGTCGACCATCTTACTTGACAATTTATTTAATTACATTTACTTATTAAAGTTATCAACAGCTATATCATTAATCATATTTAATTCATCTCAGTAATTTGTTTTAATCGTTTCAATAAGTTATTGATTATTCAGTCATTAAAAGGTCATAGGTTGATCAACGCAATCGCATTACCAAGGCAAGCACAATACAATTTGAATAATACATTTCAAGGCGTCCCCAGTAACCATAGGGAAAAATATTCCCGCCAGGGTATTTCACAGATATAAATAATCATAATATTTGAACCGTGCAAGATACAAAATCAACAAATAAATCACAAGGTGCAGATACATTTTACGGAAATACTGATGAGTCAAACTTTACAATAACATATAGGTAGAGAGATCAGTTGTATGTAACAGTAACACTCGATATTATTGCTATCGACTTTTTTACCTCACAGCATACCGTTACATACAAAACAACACGTGATATCATGTTAATGCTTGCTTTGGATTGACAATATTTTAAAAGATATTTCACTGAATGGTATGAAAAGGTTCCAATACAATACGTTTAGACAGAAAGTATCACTACGATCGTTTATATGTCAGCTCGACACTGAAAATATTACGCTGAGGGCTATTTCCTCTTAATACTGCCATTGATTTTCTACTATAAACTCTATGATACTCCAAACCATTGCGCGAAAAAAATTCCTTTAGAAATATTGATCAAGTAATGTATACATGTTGGTACCACGTTTTTCATTTTCATTATATATATATATATATATATATATATACACCTTGAGATCCAAACAATTATGCCACTGCCATCTTATTTCCTTATCAATTTCTATGATAATGAAGAAGGCTTTGTTTTAATCGAATTCACCTATTGCTTGGATTCAATTGGTTTCTTAATAGCTTTGAGTAATTTAAAAAAAATTATTAAATTTTTTTTTACATCAAAACGGCTGATCTGATTGGACTGAAAGTTCGGAATACGGTGCATAATTATCATATTGCAATTCTCTAGGAATTTGAATTCTCTCGGAGGAAATATTTTTGACGAATTTTTCCCTCTGGGTTAGCAATTCTTATGAGATTTGAAAATTTTGAAAGAATTAGATGAGGACACTTGTGTATGCAAAGTTTCAACTGATTTCGGATTTTTTTTTTACCTTTGGAGCGCGAACAAAAAAAAAAAAAAAAAACGGGCACTTTTTTTCGGGTATGATGAAATTGAGTCTTCGCTTCGCTCATCCAATAATCAAGATCGTAATCATAACAATAACATATTCGTAACATATTTAACTAATACATTCTGAGATAACATAACAAATAATATTTTAGTTGTTTACACTAATGCAATTATGCATTGCATACATTAAATAATTCGTTTATTGAAAAATTAATTAATTCTCATAGCAATTTTCGTTGGAACATTTCGAACCAAAACTGAGACATGGGTGTGGTAATCTACGATATAAATATAGTAATTATGTCCAATTATATCCAATTATAAATAAAGGTCAATATTTAAAATATCTTTTCGTGATTTACAAACATACTATATGGGAGTACACAAAAAATTGAATTGAAATCTAAAATACATCTTACGTAGATACCCGTTATATTATACTACACTTGTTTTACCGAAAGCAAGAGTTGGTGTGTCAACATAATAGTGTCGATAATTGTAGAGAATGATCAACACTTTTTAAAGATATAGTTGTGGTTCTGATTGTAAATCACGTCATGAAAAATCATTGATTGTCATTTAGTAAAGCAATGTATTTTTTTTTCTATCAACTTTGAAGTTTTGATATAGATTACACAATGATTGTTTCAAGAATGGATTGGCGTGAAATCGTTTTGAAGCAGCACCTTTACTGGATGCATGTTTCAAGACTTCGAGGCGGTCTTGTCACCAATATAAATTATAAAAATCACTTCAATTTTAATAAAAAGTAATTCAAGTTTTGAAAAATCATGAATTACAATTTTTGTTTAAAATTGAAAACAATGATGTTTGACACCAGGACTGTACTGAATTAAATTATCCAATATTTTTTATCATAAATTATATCAATTTTTATTTAAAAAATAATTATAAACTCGAAAAAAAAATTTGATTAAATTTTTTTTTTTTTTAATTGAAAACAATGAACTTTGACCTACTGACTGGTATCATACTTTCAGTCAGTGATCAAAAATTGAATTATTCAATAATTTTAATTATAAATTGGGCCCTATATCAATTTTGATTTCAAAAATAATTAAATTTTGAAAAAAAATTTTGATTATAATTTTTTTTTTTCAACAATGAACTTTGACCCACTGTAGTCCTATACCGACTGTGATCATACTTTGTGGTCGCTGACAAAATATTTAAACACAACGGTGATATTTGTGATTGTCAAATCACTTCTAAATTCTAAATCCTGAATACAATAAAGTATACTTGTATCCACGAAAGATGAAGTTCATCTACCAACGTAACAAACACAAATATCACTAGTAGACTATATATATATAGCTGTGGTTTTTTTAGAATACAAGTATTTCTCAGCAAATTACGTTTACGATAACTTTTTTTTCTTCTTTTTAATAACATCGAAACTTGATACAAAATCATTGTTCCCCAATCATAATAATAACTAATAACTATAACTAATAATACGATAACTAATGCAACTCTGTGCAATATTTTGAATCTTCAGAGTGTCATCAATATTCTGTTGGCAAAGTTTTCATAATTATTTCGATTCGACAGTTGATCTTTTTTCGTATATACAAATTTAATCAATTAGATATATTATGTAATTTACATTTTAACGAATATAATTATAAATCTATATTCACACTCTAGTATACCATATACACATAGGCCTAAATAATGGGGATAAAATTGATTCTCAATTTTTTTCAACTTTATAAAAGTATCATTAACAGGCATTAAAATAAAACTAAAGACTGTTATTTTAATTCGCCGCTTGAAACAAGTGTGGCGAAACAGTTCAGTGCATGCAACAGGTTTGGTGCAACCGAAAATAGTGCTTTCTCGCCAAGAATAATGAGAGTCATTTGATATCAAACCGTGAAACTATAATATTCATTCTAACTTGAATACCAGATCACCTTGGTCTAAAAGTATTTCATTCTTATAGGTAGATAAAAAAATACGTTTTAAATATTGAATTTGAGTTTATTCAAGAATCAATGAAGTACGTTGTTTTAATTCAGTAAATTAAAATGTAAATATGTAATGAAATTGATAAATCGACACATTGCAATTGCCCGACAATACTGGTTTATTTTTTTTTAGCTGAAACAACTGAATTATACTATGCTAGTTTCCCTCTGTATAGCCCAGGGTAATGCTATGGAGGTTCCTACAATAGACCATGACCGCTTCCTTCCCACTACCTAAGAAATATTCGCATCAGCATCCCATCATCTCAATAATGATTTATCCGACGCCAATAGATCTTAGTTATCATTAGAATACGTCGTATGAACCCAATAGGAATTGATGAAAATTATGCTGAAAAAAAAATTCAATATACTAAATTTAAATGAAGTCTTGATCGTAAGGCTTATGTAAAAGTTGGATTTTTTAAATTTTATTTCGGACTGTACAAACTGAACGTTCTGTTTGAATTGAAAGAGGGAGAAAATGCGTGTCAAATATACATTTTCGGAAAGCCTACAGGAGCCTTACCTAATAAATGTCGTGCTAGTGCTAGCTAGCTAGCTCCAAGAGGCGTTGATTGGTTGCTGTTTACTAGGAGAGCTACCTGTCATGACAACGTGTCTGGTCTCTGTGTATTTCCATTGTTGTTAGCACAAAATCCTAGCCCTGCTCATGAGGTGGGCTTCAAAATGTGATGAATTATTCAGTCTAAGAGACCGTGAAATTGTTTTCATAATATATTGTCATTGTTGGTAGCTTTTTTAGTAAACATTAACCAATTCAAGTCCTAGCCTCTTGGAGCAAGCTGGCACTAGGACGTTATTTCAAGTGGTTTATTAGGTAAGGGTCCTGGATCCTTACCTGATAAATGTCGTGCTAGCTCCAAGAGGCCAAGACTTTGATTGGTCAATATCTCCCAGGGGAGCTACCTGCCATGGCAACGTGTCTGGTCTCTGTGTATTTCTATTGTTGTTAGACACAACATCTTAGAGCTGCTTATGAGGTGAGCTACGAAATGTGATGAATTATTCCGTCCAAGAGACCGTGAATTTTTTTTCATGATATATTGTCATTGTTGGTAGCTTTATAAGTAAACATTAACCAATGGGCGTCCTAGCCTCTTGGAGCTAGCTAGCACTAGCACGAAATGTATTAGGTAAGGGTCCTGTACATCAAGAGACAATCGACCTAGATCTATACTTCATGTGGGAATTTAGAGATACTCTGATAAGTAAATGTCAAATTTCCCACATAACAAAGCCCATTTGATTGGATGTTTTGTTTTGTGACGTTTGTGGGCGGTTCAATCACTAGTCGTCAATTAGAACATAGATATATATATATCACCGAGATACGTTGCTCAACGTTAAGAAGGCGTTCATATCTGGGTCTTGGCAGTAGCTTCACACCGCATTTACATACCGGGAAGTTTCCGACATATGCGACATATTATATAAGTGATAATATAGAATGCCTTGCTTAGCTATCATTTGTAAATGTCCAATATGGCCGCCGAGATTGGAACAAGCTTACGTCGCTATCGGCTGCAGGAGTAACGTATCTCGGTAAGGTAATATATATATATATATATATATATATATATATATATATATATATATATATATATATATATATAAATATATTTATATATATATATATATATATATATATATATATATATATATATATATATATATATATATATATATATATATATATATATATAAAAATCCAGGCACATACCTTTATATCTTCTCATTGACATCTATTTGCTTTTTCCCAAATCTTAATTTCTTTCTCTCTATTTAAATATTGTCACTATGAAATGTGTTCACTGATACGTGTGGCCGAGTGGTTAATACACTGAACCGTCATTCAGGAGACCGGGGTTCGATTCCCACCATGGTCTACCATCCTGATAAGGTTTTTTTCGTGGTTTCCCTTTGTCATTCAGGTCAATATTGGGATGGTTCCTCAACAACAGACCACGACCGACTCCTTCCCACTATCCAAAAACACCTAATAAAATAACCTCGATCTCATCTCACCATCTCATATATCATTCAGCGACGCCAATAGATCGTCGTCATCAGTGCAGTGCGTAGTTAAACCCAATATAAATAAATAAATAAATAATTAAAAAAAAAAACGCAGTTGCAACCGTGTATAGTATAGTAAGAGTTAGCATCGAGTCAAGGTTGGTCGAGGTTTTAGCCGTATAAAACAGAATATCCCTGAATCAACCTGGCTTAGTAGTATTTTATCTCACCGAGTCATCTCAGTTGTATGCCGGGTAGTCGACTACCGACATCGTCAACACATCGTCAACACATCGTCAACACATCGTCAACACATCGGCAACACATCGGCAACACACAGACAGAAAAATCGTCTCAACATAGAATTTCAAATATATATATATATATATACTAAACTTTCTCATTTATATTTTTCGTTAATTTTGTATTTGATCATTTTCAATTATTGAAATATTTACGAATATTGTTTTTCAGTTTTTCAAATCAATATAGAATTATCCATTCAATTTTGATATATTCAATTTTTTTTAAATGAAATTACGAGAAATGACGAGTTAAAATAAGTGTTAATTTACGATGAATGACAGTTTACGGGGCTGACTTTAGGGTTTAAGTGTTGAACATTTTGTCAAAGTGCGGTGGTTGTTTGTTTTGATCATGAAGAGTGTAAAAGACAACATGTCAGCGATGTTGTTGTTGTTGTTGGTGGTGGTGACGCGTTGTTGCCATGGCGATGGCAGGCGCTATGTGCGTGGTTATCAGTTGAACAATACGATAGACGGAGACCGTTTGCAGTTTAAATCGGATATCTATTTAGAAACGGTAAGCAACATAATGTAATTGAATTTATTTGGAGATTGGTGAACTGTAATAAAAACCAAAAGGACTAAAAATCAAAAGACCTAAAAAAAATCAAGAATTGTGAATTACACCGTTTACCTTCAGGGTAATTTTACTGATTAACGAACGGTGGCCAATTTTTTTTTGATGATCGCTTTTTTTGTATTTTCTGATAGATCTTGTTTATATCTATGATGTGTAGTTTGGACATTTTGTATTCTGTTTGCTTTTAAATGTTTTTTACTCACTTGAAGTTGACAAAGTTGACAAAGGTGACAAAGGTGGACAGACGGTTAGGTTTTTATTCAAGGTTAGGTTAGTATCTAAACCTCGCGTATACCGCCGGCAGGTGAAACGGAGCTTATACTTTGAAAAAATGAAAAAACAAAAGTCATGAACAAAATGAAAAAAATAGGCGTGGTGCGTTAATCAAATAAGTTACCATATTGGCTGACCTAAACTTCTATTTCTTAAGAAATCTGTACAAAAGTGAAATTGAGAGGTTTGATTCCATGTCTTCACAAATCGTAACCACCTATCAGATTTTCTACAGGCTCTAGTGATGGTTGAGGTTAAGTGGGTCAGGTTTGTGTTGAATGGAATTTCTGAAGGAGAGGAGTCAAACATCCAACTTTAACTTCCGTTAGAGTTACTCAAGAAGTGGAAGTTTAGGTCAGTTGGTTTTTAGTGCAGTTGAAACGTCCTTCATTTCACCCTCAGCCCCTAGTGGGGAACACTGTTCCAACACGATGAAGTGATACCAACCTATTTCATCATTAATATAAAGAAGGTGCTCCAACTCGGGTCTTGAAAGTGAAATATCTCCGGGGTCAGTTTCCGAGTCCAGGGTCCCGATTGCTTGTAGCACAACTATCGCTTTTATTAGACGAGCTTTAGCGAGGATTGAATTTGACATACTGAAAAAAATTGGTGTTCGTTTTTATGTTTTTTTTATTTTATGTTTTTTTGTCGGTTCTCCACAGGTCAAACGGCTACAGCTATCAACTTCAAACTTTTTTCCATTATGCTTCCTCATCTAGCTTAGATCTGTATAGTTTTGTGATAATATCGGTTGGTAACTTTTAATTTTATGAATTTTAGAAATTTCAAAAATACTCATTAGAATAACACAACGAAAAAGAAATTGAAAAAATTTATTTTCAAAAAAATTGAAATTTTGTGTGAAGTTGAATTACATATTGATACACATTTCTGGAAATTCTCAGCTTGATCGGGTGTGCTATTTTGATGAAAAAACATGAAATGTGCTAAATTGGTACCCCTCGAAGCCGTTTTTACCCATTTATAACTAAAATGTTACCCAATTGGCGAATTTAGGCAGAAGTTTGGCAAAGAAGTCGACATACTACTACTTCACGCTCGTCTAACAACGCGTATATAGCGTTTTCCTAGTATCGAACTATTTAAAACAACAATACTACACAATACTACACACGGCTCAATAGAATTACTATGTATAAGTACTTGCATCAGGGCCTAGATCCACAAAGAGTCCTATCTTTAGGACGTCCTAAGTTAGGGCCTTAAGACCCATATTGGTCCTAACACTGTGAAATAGTCCCAACTTGAGACCAATATTGGTCCTATAACTCAGTGAAATGGTCCCAACTTGAGACCAATATTGGTCCTATAACTCAGTGAAATGGTCCCAACTTGAGACCAATATTGGTCCTATAACTCAGTGAAATAGTCCCAACTTGAGACCAATATTGGTCCTATAACTCAGTGAAATGGTCTCAACTTGAGACCAATATTGGTCCTATAACTCAGTGAAATGGTCCCAACTTGAGACCAATATTGGTCCTATAACTCAGTGAAATGGTCCCAACTTGAGACCAATATTGGTCCTATAACTCAGTGAAATGGTCCCAACTTGAGACCAATATTGGTCCTATAACTCAGTGAAATGGTCCCAACTTGAGACCAATATTGGTCCTATAACTCAGTGAAATGGTCCCAACTTGAGACCAATATTGGTCCTATAACTCAGTGAAATGGTCCCAACTTGAGACCAATATTGGTCCTATAACTCAGTGAAATGGTCCCAACTTGAGACCAATATTGGTCCTATAACTCAGTGAAATGGTCCCAACTTGAGACCAATATTGGTCCTATAACTCAGTGAAATAGTCCCAACTTGAGACCAATATTGGTCCTATAACTCAGTGAAATAGTCCCAACTTGAGACCAATATTGGTCCTATAACTCAGTGAAATGGTCCCAACTTGAGACCAATATTGGTCCTATAACTCAGTGAAATAGTCCCAACTTGAGACCAATATTGGTCCTATAACTCAGTGAAATGGTCCTAACTCAGGACGTCCTAAAGATAGGATGCTTTGTGAATCCGGGCCCTGTTTTTTACGAAAATGATAGATTTTGTAAGTTCAACAATAGCACCGGTACCGTAGCTCTTCGGCTCTGAACTGACCGCAAGAAACCACAAATGCCCTCCATGTTATCAGTATAGGAGTTGGAGCACCTTATTTATATTTTGATGAAATAGGTTGGTATCACTACATTGTGCTTTCTTCATCAAATTTCGGTAGTAGTAGTAGTAGAAGTGTTAATTCCTTTAACCCTCTTTCGAGGAAATCTGTACACAATTTACATATTTTACAATATAACTTATCAATTAGCATTACATTTGAGTATGGCAGTGAGCCATCATTTATAATTATCAACGAATTAGTAATTCTAGTATATCAAACAAATATTACAACAAATAATGATACATTACAGGATTTCAGATTGATCGTTACGGAATTGAGATAAATCAATAGATCTCGTATATGTAGACACTCTGATACATATAGATATAGATAGCTAGATAATATGGATAGTCAGTTGAATTATATATTAAAAAAAAAAAATAGAATTACCGAATATGTCAATACACAGACAAGTTAAATCAATAATTAAAAAGTATTATAAATTTACTGAAATCCAGCATCAACGAACTCTTGCACAGAATAGAAACTATTAATTGTGAGGTGCTCCTTGAGGAGTAATTTAAATTGATTCAATGGCAGAATCTTAATACTTATTGGGAGAATATTATAAAGTTTACTAACTGAAATTTGAAGACCTTTGCCGTATAATGAACGGTTATGTTTGTTTACTTGGTACTTGATTTAAATCTGAAAAACAACTCGGCTTATCGATCAACCCTAATTGATAAAGGGAAAAACTCACACAAAATATAACCATTTTTTTTTTTAATTTGATACATTCATATCAGAAAAAAATCTATTGGAAATATGCATTGTAAAAATTTATTAAAATTCTGCGAAAATTTCAGTCGAAAAGGATGAATTCTGAAAATTCAACATTTTCTCCAATGTTATTCTTATTGGCCTTTTCAAATTCTCTATAATATTTTCCGAGAAATAAAAAAAAAATCCTCAAAACCAGTTACAATCTACTCCGGTATGACACGACCAGTGTCCAGATAAATTTACAAGACGATTGGTTACTTCGACTGATCATGTACACCACTTGAAAAAAAGAAAGAGAAATAGACAACATACGTTCATGACAACATACGTTGACCTTGAACTTGACTCGACCATCCAATAACAAATTTACAATTCACGCACGCCGAGTTGAATATTTGGTCAAAGTCTTCCAAAAATTGCCATTTCGTTTTGTAAAGCAGTGAACAGATGCTATTGTGGTAGAGATGATGAAGGCAGCAGGACAGTGGGGGGGGGGGGGGGTGTTTCGTGTGATGGCGGCAGCATGCCAACAGAACAGAAAAGAGTGCCGGAAGATTGGGTGAAAGGGTAATAACAGTAATATCCAGGATGGAGACAGAAAAAGAAGTAAACATTACAGGGGAGTGACGCTGATGAGTCAAGCTGTATGAATGAATTATTGAAAGAAGGATGCGAGTGCTGATGAAGATGAAGGAATGAGGATGAATCATTCTCTCTCTCTCTCTCTCTCTCTCTCTCTCTCTCTCTCTCTCTCTCTCTCTATATATATATATATATATATATATATATATATATATATATATATATATATATATATATATATTTATTTATAAATATATATATATATATATATATATATATATATATATTCATATATATATATATATATATATATACATATATATATATATATATATATATATATATATATATATATATATATATATATTTATATATATATATATATATATATATATATATATATATATATATATATATATTTATATATATATATATATATATATATATATATATATATATATATATATATATATATATATATATATATATATATTTGCCTCTGCCTTTGCCTTAAAGGTTGCCATATGTCACAGAATAACAATAAGAGAACATACAATAGAATTGGAATTATAAAATACCACAACACAACTAAAAAAAATGTGAAATTAAAATAATATACCGATTGCAGACCTGTGATGTTTACCTGCGACTAGTGTCCGTATAAATGATTTCTCAAAATCAATATTGAGCCTTCCAATGCGAGTAAACATATCAAATCTATAAAATCCCTGCGTAAACTAAACGTTTTACAAAAATCTTCAAAGAATCTGGTTATAGTGCCCCTAGCTCCGATGAAAAGTCCAATAACAGAGATCGTATTAAGGTTATATGATCTTTGCAATATGCAATTGTTGGTTCATAAATGTCCCTTTTCTCCTCATCTACTTGTGTTGCTTGGATGACGTCAGATTCGAATCGCACTGTTGGATCGTGTACATATCCTTGACTTGTTTACTTGTCGATTGCAATTATGCCAATTTTACGGTTGATGCCATTCTCGCCCAAACAGTGGACTCATCCGAAATTAAAATGTGAATTAAATTAATCAAAATTGGAACTGAGATACACTTCCTGACATAAAACTTGTCTCCACGGAATTCAAGATCAGTGATTACATAATAACTTCACAAACGGTGGGTGAAATCACAAAACCAGTCAAAACATTAATGAAACATGTTAAGAGTACTAGGCAAACGCGTTACGTGTTGCCGCGTTGATGGATGAGCTGGAACATATCAACTTATCTTTGGATTAGTTATTATATATACACCTTGAGATCCAAACCATTACATCACTGCCATCTTATTTTCCATTATTGATTTCTATGAAAATAAAAAAGTCTTTGTTTTAATCGTTCACATTTAGGAGATAAGAGGTGACACCTCTTGGGTTTAATTGGTATCTTGATAGCTTTGAGTGATTTGAAAAAATTACATGATATATTTTTTTACATCAAAACGACTGATCCGATCTGAGTGAAAGTTCAGAATAATGTGTTTAATTATTATATTGAAATTCCCCGAGAATTTGAAATGTCTCGGATGAAAATTATTTCACGAATATTTTCCTCTGGGTTATTCTAATGGGATTTTTGAAAACTTTAAAATGAGTTTTCTCAGAAGTGGTTCAACCGATTGCGCCTCAAAACTATGCAGTATCGAATTAGATTATGACACTTGTGTATGCCAAGTTTCAACTGATCTTGAATTTCCGTTTGACCTGTGAAGCGCGAACAAAAAAAAAAAAAAACAGTCACTTTTTTTTTTGGTATGGTGAAATTGAGTCTTCGCTTCGCTCATTCAATTAGATATAGACAGTAGATTCAGCGACTGAGACGAGAGGTCGAGTGGCTAGTACGCTGAACTGTCATTCAGGATTCCCGCCATGGCCGACCATCCTGACATCAGGGGATATTTCGTGGTTTCTCTCTGTCGTTCAGGTTATTACTGGGATGGTTCCTTAACAACAGTTGATCGGTAATATCTTTGTAGCAACTTTGATCGGTATCAAAGTTGATACCGATCAAAGCTATGACCTTTTATGAATTCAGCCCCTGTTACATTCATCACTCATTTTAATCGTTCCAAATTGATCGGTGGCACTTATTGCTTTGATCCTGTAATGGGTTAAAAACTAGGCAAACGCGAAATATGCGTTGTAAGATGAGCGAGATATCTGAATAAGGTATAAAAGTCCTTGAAGTAGTTCTACCCTTGCCACTTCATTGACTCTGGTATTCTACACACCTTGACGCATATAAAAAAATACTTCATTGTTGGTCAACTCTAGAATCTAGAAAGCAGTGAATCTCAACAACTTAATTCTGCCACAATTTTTATGATATATTTTATGAATATTATCAGTCATTTTATTTTTTTTCTTCAAAACGACTGATCAGAATTGCTTATAAAATCGTAATAATGTGTAAAATCCATGTATACACATTTAGAGAAAATTTCATCTCATTTGGAGAGATTTTATTTTTCAACATTTTCTGCCCAGCCAAATCTCATGGGGTTTTTAGAAACTTTGAGATGATTTTTCTAAAAATCGGTCTGACTGATTCATTCCAAAAACTACACAGTTCTAAGTTGGATGAGTTTGCGTGTAGAAAAAAAGTTTCATGTTGATCAGTCAACCCTTGCGACCTGTGGAGTGCTTACAAAAAAAAAAAAAAAAAAAAAACACACAGACAAAGCCCTATAAGAGTGGGATGGAGATTTCGCTACGCTGATCAATTATGTACGGAATAAAATTATTTTTGAATTGAATCCTAGCATAATTTTGCTATTTTTAATTGTCTCTACGTATGACTTTGTGCCCGCAGACGGACATGGTATTGAAGCACGGTTATCCCGTGGAGACCCACAAGGTGCAGACGGAAGACGGCTACGTGCTCTCCTTGCATCGCATACCGCACGGCAGGTCGTCTGGAGGGGCGCGGGTTCGACCCCCGATCCTTGTCATGCACGGCCTCTTGGCGGCGTCCGACCTGTGGACCTTGATGGGCCCGGAGAAGGGGCTAGGTAAGCTGGCATTCGGGTGCAGCGATCGAGCTGACAGAATATTTTTCATTCTAGATTTCCCTGCTTCTAAGCTCATCTCATAACGCGCATCCCGCATTTTCCTAGTTATTGGATGAGCGAAGCGAAGACTGAATCTCACCATACTCGAAAAAAAAGTATGGTTGAACAGAAACGAAAATTCAGTTGAAACTTGGCATACACAATTGTCCTTATTTAATTTGATACTGTATAGTTTTGAGGCGTAATCGGTTGGACCACTTCTGAGAAGAATAATTTTCAAGTTTTCAAAAATCCCATAAGAATAACCCAGAAGACAAAATTTGTGAAAAATATTTACTTCGAAAAAATTCAAATTTTCAGAGATTTTCAATATGATTATGAGACAGATTATTCCAAACTTTCATTCAAATCCAATCAGCGGTTTTGATGTAAAAATATATATAATGTAATATTTTTAAATCACTCAAAGCTATTAAATACCAATTAAATCCAAGCAACAAGTGTCACCAATTAATTGGAAACGATTAAAACAAGGCCTTCTATTATAGAAAATAATTAGGAAATAGGAGGGTAGTAATGTAATTGTTTGGATCACAAGGTGGATATATATAATAACCAATCCAAACATGTGTTGATATATTGTTCCAGCTCATCCATCAACACGGAAACACATGACGCGTTTTTCTAGTTTCAATCCATTGTTGTAAGTTTATGCAAGCATGATGAATGTGATGAATGATGAATGATGCAGGGTTTCTGCTGGCTGAAGAGGGCTACGACGTGTGGCTGGGCAACGCCCGAGGGAACTACTATTCCCGCGAGCACGTCTCGTTGTCTCCAGCGCAGTCCAAGTTCTGGGACTTCAGCTTCCACGAGATGGGGACGTACGATCTGCCGGCCTTTATAGACTACATCCTGGCGACGACCGATCAGAAACAGCTGTTCTACTTGGGGCACTCGATGGGTACGATTAGAGACGTTTGGTTTCGGGGAGTATTTTTGATGACATACAACCGAAATTTGTTCTTGAAAAAAATGTCCACATATTTTTTTTAAATTTTTTTGCTGATTATTTTCTGGTGAAATATTTTCAGAAAAATTTATGGAAGAGCATCTTTGGGAAATTTGTAGAAAAAAGTATTTTTGTGGAAACTGTGAGGAAAAGTGTTATTTTGAAAATGGTGAGAAGTATTTTTTGAAAAATTCTGATGAAAAATGTTTGAGATAGATTCAGAAATGAGTGAATGTTTAAATTATTTATGAACGTGCAACAGTTGAGAACGTGAAAGCCGTCTGTATGAGTTGAATAGTTTCGTCACTGTGTCATGCAATCTGAATCGTCAGTCGGACGAGGGTTCGAGTCCCGCTGAACGTACTGGTTCCGTCGATGTTCGTTCAACTCATCCACCACTCCATCATTCTCACCCACTCGATGCACACCCTCACATAGTCTAGCCATTGGTGGGTTGTTGTACCATAGAAAACAATTACCAAAAAATATTTACAAAATATATTTTAATAAATACTTTGAAATTTTCACAAGAGGAAAATTGTCGAGGAGGTAACATGCACGGTGCTTTTTTAAAAAAAAGAGAAATTCATCTTGACCATCTTTTTTCATGTTCACAAACTAGTGTAATTGGAAAAAAAAAGAATAGAAAGATAAAAAGAATTAACTTCAAGACAATTTCATGCTCTTTAATTAATACGACTTTCTATTTTTGCCAGTTTCAAGATAATATGTCAATTAATTAAATTAGATTCTTGGTATCCATTGACGTATCATCTTAGAACTGGTTGAATTCACAAAAATAGAGTGTCATATTAATTAAAGGGCATAAAATTATGTTAAAGTTGGATCTACTTCTTATTTGCTTATACTGATTTGTGAAAATAGATAATCGTTTTTTTTTTTTTTTTTTTAATAACATTGAAACTTGATACAAAATCATTGTTTCCCAATTAAGGATGTGGATGAAAGATAGGATCGTTTGGACGGGGCACCACAAGGGCGATTTAATCATGATGAATTTCTCTATTTATAAGCACCATGCATGCACCCCCTTAACGTAGAGTTTTCCGACCAACTTCTACAGGAACGACGATGTTTTTCGTGCTGACGTCTACGATACCCGAGTACAACGACAAGATCAAGCTGATGGTGGCGTTAGCGCCCGTGGCGTACAACGGCAAACTCAGAAACACCTTCGGACAGTTCTTCTTGCCGTACTCGAGGAATATCATCGTAAGTGGGTCGGAAGAGAAGTATGAACCTTAGCAAAACCTGGCGTGGGTGCAAACATACTTGTAAGATACCCTCGGGCCTCAGTCAATTTATATACTGTAATAGTTGACTGAAGGGGACATTGACAGCTATTTTCTAATAATTTCGAGATTTTTTTTTTGCGCTCGATTGATAATATAATGTTCCAATAATTATATACTGTAAGACTCATCAAATTATTCAAAGTGATTCCAATTATATAAATTTTTGCATTGATCACTTTGTGGGCTCACTTCTCAAATTTCAATGCAACCCATTTTTGACACATTTTTTTCAAATGCATTCATCTCAGATTATTATTTTTTCAAATGCCGGGACCTACATCTCTGAAACTATTGAAGATAATTGCTTCAAATTTTTACCACATGTAGGTATAAGTGTGTCATACTTGTGTAGAGCTTTTTTTCCATCTACTCATAATATCATCAGAAATAAAAATTGTTATATGCTCAAAAATATATGTTTTTTTGGACACTTTCTAAAAAAATTGAATTATATGTAATTTTTTTTACATTTTTTGGTTCTCCAGTGCAAGTGTACAAAGGTCTCAAGTAACTACTGTGAAAGTTTCGTGCATTTACCTTCTATAGTTTGTGAGGAACAGGTACCGGCAAAGTGCCAATTTAACATTGTCGGTATAGGGCTGTCAATGTCCCCTGAAGTCATTGTTGGGTGTGGGTTCAAGTCCCGCATGAGTCATGGGTTCTTGTGAATGTCCTGTCAACTATCATCAACTGACTCGAGTGGTTGAGTGGCTAGCACACTGAACCGTCATTCAGGGGACCAGAGTTTGATTCCCTCCAAGGTCGACCAGCCTGAATTTTTTTTTCCGTGGTTTCCCTCTGTCATTCAGGTCGATACTGGGATGGTTCCTTAACAACAGACCACGACCAACTCCTTCCCACTATCCAAAAACACCTGATAAAATAACCTTTCATCTCATCATCCCATCATCTCATACATCATCCACCGACACCAATAGATCTTAGTCATCAGAACAGTGCGTCGTTGAACCCCTGCATAATCATAGTTGTTTTGTGGGTTCGATAAGGACCAATAAACATTAAAAAACAAAATTAAACTAGAAATTCAAAATTGCCGACATTTTGCTGATTTTCTACATTTCAAAATACTAGCTATCGTATGATCAAATTTAATATTTCCACATGTGTTATTATCCAATTTGACATGAGAGCATTTCTGACATCAGCTATTGATTTTGTATTTTCATTCAGCCCATACACCGGGACTCTTTTCCCTACATAGGCTTTTAATCTGAATAATTTTTTTTTTTTTTTTTTATACATTCCATTATACACTGTATGTAATACAGGTTGGTCAATGAAACAAATGTCATAATAATATCAGAAAACAATATCTTTGTATTTATGTAATGTATTTATGCTTCGTACGACAAAAGCAAGAATAAAATGGTGATAAAATAATAACAGCAAAAAAATTGTACCGATAACGTTTAATGATAATTGAGAATCACCCTAGTGGGAATCTCTATGCCTCGGAGAAGACTTTCATAATGAAAATATGGTTCAATTTGTTCACGATATTTTCACACTTTAGCTTCTTTTCTTCTCTTATCGACTGGTACTGACTTGTTACAGACTGTGTTCGGCTTCTTTAACCTTATTGAGCCTACAATTAATTGATTTCAACACTTTTCAGGACGGTTACTTCCGGTCTAATCAGCTGGAATTATTCCCACGCATCAAAAGCAGAGCGCGGCTGGCCGAGAACGCTTGCCAGGACGGCCAACTCACTCAGACATTCTGTAAGAGTTTATATTTCTCGGTCTTTGGCATCGACAGCAAACAACTCAACTCGGTAAGTCGTACGGCTGCTTCGTCGCCTCGATAACAACTGCTTTGAAAGACATCGCGACCTTGAAACTAGGTTTCAATGAGAAACGACAATATTTATTTTTCCATCTTTATAGAAAACTAGAAATCATCGTCTCAATTTCACATTTCATCCCCCAAAGACCGTGACGTAATGACGCGGTGAGGCATGACCAAGATGCATTGAGGGTTGCGTTGGTTTGCCGCCGGGAGATGGTGACTTCACTAATCCGAAAACTCGTTCGATTTCCCGAGTACTTTTCTGTGTAATATGGATCGCTGCTCTATCTGGTGTTGTTTTTGTAGGAACAGCTGATGGGCTGGCAAACTTGATGATAGCGAGCCGGCCTTGAAAGTAACGTCAGTTCCTTTTATCACCACTTATCTACGCACGGTCAATAGTACTTTAAATGTGGCCCGTGAATCGGAACATATTTTCAACATGGGAGGGATAGGAAGTGAGGACACCATCTCCAACCGGCAAACCAACGCAACCCTCAATGCATCTTGGTCATAACGTGGACATTACCGATAACATTGTGTATTGTTGTTTCCCACAGCCTTCTCAAGTCTACTTTGTGATTCTGATTTCAGACAATGTTGCCCGTGTTTTGGTCTCATTTGCTGTCAGGAACGTCTGTGGCCACCGTCGACCATTTCATTGAAAACCACAAGTCAGGTAAAAGACAACAACGTCCTACAGTTCTCGTCAATGGCAAAATTTGTTGGAAAAATTCTGCGCAAAGTATCAATGGCATTCACCGAGCGTCCGAAAGTGACAAATTGATCAGGGACAGTTTTACGGGTTAATTAATAGATTGTTATTAGGCCTACCCTTAGTGATCAATGATATTTTTGTACCCTAATTAATGATTAGCCTAATTATCAGATCGTTTATCAATAAATGTGGCCTTGATTTATTGAAAATTATGTGAACTTCAGTGGTCAAATTGGAGGGGGAATCTTGCCCACCCAAAGAAAACCTATTGGACACGGATATTCACTACTAACCATGATTACAAAATTAATTTACTATACCAATTGAGAAAAAGTTGTCGAAAAAATATTTCACAAAATGTTATGTTCATGATAATTGCAGATAACAGGCTGCCAAAATTCAGACATATGACTGAAAACTCCACGATTTCGATCTTTTCAAGAGTAGATCTTTTCTTTGGCCTTTTCCTCGAGTTTCGACCAGTTGGAACAAAGTTTAGCTATTCATATACATTGATTGTTTGCACCTCACCAACAGCTAGGTTATTCAGGAGTACAAATGAGCGAATGATTTTAATTGAAACTCACACCTTAATACTATTGACTTGAGTTTCCAAAGCCGTGTTGGCTAACTGAGTCACACAAGCACTTATAACTACATATGATAGTAAAATATACATTCGATGATAATTATTGTTTGCTTAGTGACCCCACCGACGGCTAGATTATATGGGGGTAGGAATAAGCAGAGGATAATGAAACTATGATCAGTGAATAACCGATTACAAAAAAAACATGCCTTATTTGGGACTCAAACTCACGCCCAATGGTGACTTCAGTTTCTGAAGCAGTGCCTTAAGCTGGCCTTCCATGAATGCGATTTGCATTTCGCTTTCGCAAGGCGGTGAAATTGAGGCGAGCTCAACAATCAGAAATCACGTCGCTCTCGTCACTGATTGGTCGTTCATCATCATGGTGGCTTAAAGAACCGCTCAGCGAATTCGCCAAGTAAATACCGCGTTCATGGAAGGCCAGTTTTAGCCGACTGAGCAACAGAGGGAGGCAATATATTTTCAATCTATTACAAATGATCAGTGTTGGGGAAACTCACTTATAAAAGGAACTTTTAAAAAGTTCAGTTCATGTCGGATAAATAGATCTTTTAAAAATTGCAAAGTACGTTTTAGTGCATGGCTTTGCTGTGAAAGTTCAAGTTCAAATTAAAAAAAAACATAAGTTCATTCAAAAGTTCACCTTGAAAATTATATGAAAAAAAAGGGTTCAAAAATATTATATATATGTAGTACAGTACACACACATTTTCTACAATGAATGTCTTCTAAAGTTTGATAGTGATTGATATCAACTACAAATCACAACACGTCAACCTTGACCTCACGTGGCTGCCGGCTCGCCTGGTGACAAGTGATCACATGATGAAATCCCGAACAGGGATTATCATACATTCGGGATCGATCGTAAAATGGTCGATCTCAGCACTCGGAATTTGGACGGGGAAGTACGGACAGTGCGATCCTGCCGAATAGGGTTATGAGTGTTCTATAAAGTTATGAACTTTCAAATGAACGTTTTATTTCGTTGAAGTTCACCGAAAAATCGAACGTGAAGAAAGTTCAAGATAGTCGACTATAAATGTAATGCATTAATTGAAAAGTTCAGAAAATACGAACGCATTCATTTTGAAAGTTCATTACCCAACACTGCAAATGATCAAGTATAAATAACTTTTTCAGATATTTTCCAATGGTACGACAAAAGCCGGCGTAGGAGACGGATGACAGCGTACAACTTGAGTCAAATCACGGCACCGGTTTCGCTGCATTACGCAATGAACGACGCACTTTTACATCCAGAGGTGAGCTCGCAGGTTTACAAACAAATTCACAACAGAAAGGAGACACGTTGGTATTCTACATACCCCAGGCATGGGCAAAATACTCTTGCTTGGAAATATCTAAAATACCAGACACAGATGATGAAATTTTGGGTAGGCCTATTTGAAATATACAAGATACATGAATAATTACAGTAATTTACTATGTGCTTTATTTGAACCTTAAAATATGACATTTTTCTATTTATTTTTTATTAAAATGTATTTAAAATACAAAATACAGGATGGCAAAGGCCTATCACAAGATACTTCAAAAGTTACGCTCTATATATATTCTATGTACTACATAAAATGTTGTATCATGAATCTGTCTATATTTATATTATGTATGAATTCAAAAAAGTCAGATAAAATAAAAAAGATACTTTTCATAAAATGAAATAATGGGTACAAAGGTGAAAATATGAATAACACCAAAAGTGATTTGCTAAAATTTCATTAAAATTCTAATGTTTTTCAAAGAAATTTTTGGCCCACTTGCGGACAGGGTGGTTTCTGCTAGGGATGTCGGGGGGTAGCAATTTTTGGAGTCGGGTACCTGTCATTACCCGAGTATTACCGGGATAATCAATTTTTTATAATCTTAACTATGCTCATCTACGTTTCATTCAATTGTATTTTATCGTCTTATTTACCATCTTTAGGTTACCATTATTAATGTTGCAACAATAAACAGTCTGCTCATATCATATCACTGACCTTCTCAGCACAACATAATCTACCCAAACACATTGGTTGAGTCAACTTGAGTGAATGTGGCATGTCCCTCTTTTTTGTAAACAAAGAGCCATGTGTTTAAGCGGTATGCAGAAGTGTTAGAACTGTGGTCACTACGAGTGCCAGTGTTGGAAGGGGGGGGGGGGGGAAGTAGCATGTGCGAGCCAGATGCAACTGGTGATATCTATAGTCTAGAGAGTAGTAGAGGAGGCCTACATTCTTTCGTTTTTCCCACCACACAAGCGCGCTTTGTTCAAAAGTTATCTGTCAGTGGAAATGAAGAACCAATGCTCGCGTTGTAAAAAGTGGCGGGTACCCGGGTAAGGACTATTGGAGTCAGGTAGTGGTGTACCCATACCCGACCCGGGTTCTCGGGTACTCGTCGACACCCCTAGTTTCTGCTGATATTTGTACGTGATGTCTCCAGCATGAGTGAGGTTAGGACACCCTCGCCCAACGGTATCTTCAGTTTCTGGTACGGTACCTCAGCTGACTCGAGCTACCGAGGGCAGCAGAACAAACTAGAGTCTTGACACAAAAAACGCACGGCCTTCTCTCTATCTGCCTTATTTCAATTGCCACTAGGTAGCTGCACTTTAATTTATTCGCAACGCCGCGTTACATTCAAAAACTTGCATCGAGGTCGGCTCAATTCTCTACGTTTTTTCCAGGGAGTGGTTCGGCTGAGCAAACTATTACCGAACTTGGTCAACATGGTACGACTGCCTGACGACGACGCCAACCACATCGACTTCGCGTTGGCGATACAAGTCAAGCAACTCGTCTACAACGACGTGATGCACATCATCAACAAGTACAACACGTAGCTACGTGACGCATGACTACGAGACGCGTGACTACGAGACTACGAGGTGTAAATAACAAGTTGATTAAATTGCGTCGTACCAAGGACCATATTATCTAAGAAGACACAAAACTGAGCTTGTTTACCATGTAACGCTTGGCAACATTGCTCACTAGTGCTACATCAAAGAGTACAACGCGTGACTACGAGACGCGTAACTACGAGGTGTAAATAACAAGACGATTATTGCGTCGTACCATGGACCATATTACCCAAGAAGAAGCAATACTGAGCTTGTTTACCATGTAACGCTTGGCAACATTGCTCACTAGCGCTATCTGTCGCAGTGAAGTGAAATACAAGAGAGATATCTGCTTTACCACCAATATGTTGAATGCGTATAACACCGAACTGATGTGATTATTATATTCTCAAATATTTACACAAATATTCCTAATGAGTTATGCATAGTAAGGAGATGTGCGAATGAACAGATATTTTAAGTGGCCAAGCCCGGGCTGTTCTTACATTCCCGTTTCTCCCGAAATCTGGAAGATTACTTGGCTTCTGCCTGGATTACATAAATTGAACTCTTGATAATACCACAGATAGCATCGTCTCGTCCACTCATAATGGAACTATATCGATGAAATATATTAATTCAAAGAAAAAATATGACTTGGATAATTATTTGAATCAAAGAGGGTGTGGAAAAAACATTTTGAAAATCATTCCAACTGGCCTGTTTAAGGAATATTCAACTCCACTCCAATACACGCGCTAGCATCGCTCTGACGTCGCTCAGAAGTCTCAGTTTTCCATCTTCAAACATAGTTAGACATTAAGGTCTTTGGTCGTACGCAGAGATATATTCAGACTGTGCTGCGTTGTTTTAGTGGCTGAATTAGTGGACCGATATTTCTGAAATTTATTTAATGTGTTGTGAAATGAGATGAAATGACCTTTTTACTTCACTTTTCACACTTTTTGCTATTAAATTTTTTTTTTTTTTCATTTTTTTAATAACATCGAAACTTGATACAAAATCATTGTTCCCCAATTAAGGCTATGGATGATAGATTAATAATATATATGATATTATAATATATATAATAATATATATATATATATATTAATAATGATAGATGATTAAGGATATGGATTAAAAAATAGCATATATTTGCTGTTTTTATATCAAAAATAATTATTTTGAATTAAAATAATAAGATGAGCGATAGGGAAGACCTCTACGCTACTCAAACGGAACTTTGTCTGTATGTTCTTTTTGTACGTAGTGCGCAGGTCACACGGTGTGACTGATTATTGATTAGGATGCGAGTTCTTTCAATATTACACGTCATAAAATGTGGAACTACATAGTTTTGGAAAATTTTCCAACATGTCTGAAAAAAATTGAAATTCCAAAAATACTCGTACGAAAAACTTGTCGGGAAACTAACTCAAGACGCGCGCTCTCTTGGCAGATCAAATTTTTAAAAAATATATCAATTACATGAATAGATCTGGTGCAAGTTTGAAAAATTTCAAGAAAATCGAGTTGGCCATTTTGGAGGAAAAACATGAAAACTTATTTTCGTTGTTTTCACTCTCAATTTTTCTACCGACGCTCGTCTGTCAACGCGGGACAGGCAATCGGGACCTTTGGCTCTGAACTGACCTCAAGAAACCACAAATACCTTCCATGTTATTAGTATGAGAGTTGGAGCACAGGTCGTCTTCCTATTATGATAAAATAGGTTGGCGTCACTACATCGTGCACAATATTTCACAACTCGTTTTGACATTTCACTACAAAAATACGCTACGAGATTTCTAAGTGATATGTGGAATGAAATGAAAAGATAAAATGACGATTCGGAAATAGTTATCAGCGTTATAATTTTTGTGAAATGACCGTGATTTCATTCTATTTCACAATTCATTAGTTTTGGGAATGAGGCTCTAGGTACCTTCGTTCATATATTAAATGTTTTGTATATTTTTGTCAGATGATAGGCCTACACAATAAACCATATTTATTTTGACATTTTTTGAGTTTGAACATAAGCCAACTTGATCGTAGTAATATTTAAATCTAAGAAAGAAGGTTCCAAGCGACCGTCCTCCCTATCCCACGCCACTAGCGAGTGTCCCAAGCCTTCTTCTCTCCCAAATACGAGTATACCGTTTCATATTCGATATATCAATAATCATCAATGTTATATGATATACTATTCAAATCTGTGTGAATATCAAAATATAATCGATGAACGATGTAATTGATACACCTATTTTTATTAATTTATTCAGGATTCAACAAAGCACTACGGTCTATTGGCATTGAGAAATGAGATGATGGGATGATGGGATGATGAGATGAAAGTTTTATCAATTGGTATTTTTGGATAGTGGTGAAAGTCGGTTATAGCCTCTTGTTAAGGAACCATTCCAGTATCAACGTGAACAACAGACAGAAACCACGGAAAATCCACGTTACGATGGGCGATCATGAATCGAACTCCGGTTTTCTGAACGAGGTTCAATGTGCTAGCCAACCGACCACCTGTCTACGTACCGATTTTCAACTGCAATCCAATTGTAGAGTATGGCTGGAACATTGTGCATGATTGATCAACACTTCTACCAATGAGAAGTTGAAAATACTAAGGACGAGCTAGTCTACTTCTGCGTACTTCAATTTCCACTTGGATCTTACTGAATTTTTACTTTAATTTATTCTTGGCAGTTGTTGCCTATATTGTAGGAGCTAGAGAAGTTAGATACTGGGGAAGAGAATCGCCAACTTGGTGACTGTTTTCTATTGGCTACTGAAATATCTCTCGCATGGGCGCCATTCTTGGTCCAGAAATCAGATCAGATGTTTGAGAACGTGTGCTAGACTGTATTACATAGGTAAGGAAACAACTTCAGTTGAAAGTTTGGGCATCTTATTGACTAACTGGTAAGTTTACGACACTTTTGGACAAAAGATATGAATTGGGTGGAAGGGAAAGAAAGAACAGCAGAAAGAACTCAATTGGCCAACTAGCAACAAACAACCAATCGGAATGCAGTTGATGTGCGACATCACATCTGTCGTCTGCTAGTAACTTTGATCTTCAACATTAAATCAAACAAATCAAACTTTGATTATATGTTTACACATTCCAGATTGGCTGCTTTATTACCACTACGTAAAATCAATCATCATATCATTATCATCATCGTCATTTATCGTATTGACGTTGATTGCAGCTGGATCGAGCGATACGTGTGGACATACACAAGTAAGCAATCCAAGTCAGTTGGCAATTACGTCAACTGGGAATCATTTGCGCTTAACACGCTCACGACTAGCTTAAGGTTGTACTGAACAAAAACGTGAATATTATCAAGACCATACACATTATTTTTATTTTTATTTAAATCACACGGTTCTGCATTAATAAACTACTCAAGGTATGCTGCTGGTCGCTTGATCTCCGCATCTCGACAGTTTTTACCATGCGTCGAGCTGTACTTGTATCGGCGGAAGAAGAAAGTAACTTGTTCAGAAACAGAAAACAAAACAGAAACAAAACAGTGCATCGAAAACAGTACCACATGCGGGACCCAACACGCGCAAAAGGCTAGCTCGCTACCAATATACGCTACCGGTGAGATTGGAAATCGAAGCACAAAATCACATTCACAGTGAGTGAGTCATTGTCCCTTGGTCACTATTTTTTTTTTGGTTCTACTATTATAAGTGTTGTGGCGGCAAGACGTGTTTCGGAGGGAAATTAACATTATGTCAAAGCGCAAAGCAACCAATAATGAATGTCGATTATTTCAGGAAAAGTGGACAAATATGTACTTTTTTACCTACTTCAAAGGCAAATCGGTGTGTGGTCAGCGATTTTGCATTTGAAAAAATAGAAATACTTCGAGCAAAGGCCTACCATCAAAAACGTGATGTTTTTCTTTTTTTCCTTTGTTTTCTCATCTGAATCCATTTATACGTTCCATCAAAAGTCGACAAAATGCACCTAAAATTATGGTTTGGAAAAAATTCCCTGCGAGGCCCCCAAACCCCCCGCGGGTCATCGGCTTCGCACATACTACCCTGTATGTGCTAATCGTTCTTATTAAGAGTATAGCATATCCAGCAAAATAATCACCGCACGCCGCTGATATATATAATACATACATTTTTTTAAGTGAGCTTGTGTGGCCCGCGGTGATATTTGGAATATTTAAATGGCCCCTCACCAAAAAGGTTGGTCACCACTACAGTAGAACCTCTGAATAGTAAGTTAAATTAAAATTAAAATTAAAATTAAAATTAAAAGTTAAATTAAAAGTTAAATTAGTAAGTTTTAAAATTTTTTTTTTTTTCAGAATCGATTTTCAATCGACTCTGGAGCATAGAGAATCGATTCCCGATTTTGAGAATCGATGTCATCCCTAATATACATACAGTAGAACCTCTAAATAGTAAGTTTCTCGTTAGTACATTTTTCACATTAGTAAGTTTTACTCTTTGATCTCATCCATCCATATGCTCGACCACATGTTGAATAGTTCCTTCCGTAAGTTTTTTGTCTGGTCTGTTGAAAAACGTACTAGAGAGGTTCCACTGTATATAGTCCTATATTAGGGGTAGGCACTGAATCGATTTAATCGCTTCGATTAATCGATTACGCAAAATATTCGATCAATCAATATTGCTATTGAATAATCAATATCTTCGATCTGTACCATATTTTGAAAATGCCGCTTTTCAAATTGCCTCACACGCGCGCGCGCAAGTTAGTAGGTAGGCCTGTTGTTACTTTGAGTTTGTGAGTTTGAGGCCATCAACAAAGCGATCCAATTAGTTGCTGAAGATGGCGTCTACATCTAGGAGTGAGAAGAAAACGCTGTTTACGCCTCCGAATTTCAGAAGTGATGTGTGGTTAAATTTTGAGTTTTGTGCTAAGAATCAAGATTCAACTCCACCTCAAATCTTGAATAAAGATTTTCTGTACTGCCGCCACTGTGAACGAGAGATAACATACTGTTCCAATACATCTAATCTCAAACAACTTTACGCGATGCATAACGAGAACGTTCAACAACCAATGAGAAGAAAGAATTCAAATTTAAAATCGTGAAATGAGCGGCAATCTACAGGAATACGAAAAACTAACTTTGTCGAAACTTGATGATTTTAATCGATTTTGATTTGACCATGTGTAAAAAAAATTGATAATCGATTTCAATTTTTAATTGATGCCCATCCCTAATATACATATATACACACTGACGTCAATATGCCCCACATTAAAACACTACTTGAACTAGTTGTACATAAACTGAAAAAGCAAAAAAAAATGACTGCCACAGGCCAACGAATGTTTGTGAATGAATATTTTATTCAGACAGATCAGAATGAAACATTTTGAATTTTCATGGCACTTGCGTCTGATTTGACAACAAGGAGCCCAACTGAAAATGGTTCTAGAAAAATGCTATTTTCTCACAAATAGTGTGTATATTACGGTGTAAATGTTGATGTATCGTTATAAGAGGCAATTGCTTCATATAGCGCAAAAGAACTTGGCCTCAATTGGTTTTAAACATCACAAAAGATAAGGATAACAAAGAAAATTGTGGTTAAGGATGACTCACAATTTTATTACTCTTATAGCTAATGCAAAAATGTCATGCTTTTACCTATAGGCCTACCTAAATAACTTGATGTGAGGGACTGCATCATCATCAATAAATGTAATTTAATTTGATTTGTTATAAATTGCCTATGGTGTTGACATTGCGACCGACTGGTTGGATTGTTCACGAATAATTTTCAATTCTAAATGTGTAAGAAAAAAAGACGAAGAAAAAAGAAAAAGAAGATGAAAATAATAATAATAAGAATCAAGATGCATTTGTATTGCTCACTATCTCTGAAATTACTGTACGTCAAGATTTATTATTTGTTGGATAAGTTATATTATTACCAATCATTCTTTGAGGTGATAAGATCGCAAGAACAATTCTACCTTTCATTCGCAGCCTCAACCGGGGAAATTTATTTTGTATCAAGTTTCGATGTTGACACAAAAAAGTTCCGAGTTACGTGTTACGTTGCCCCCCCTTCCCCCCTTCTTCTCCCGCAGATACAAGCACTTCCCTTATCAACAAAAAGACTTAGTAAATAGAAATACCCAACACTCTGGGCTACTCTATCACTCGAACTTTCTTGGGCCGATGGAAGTTATTGGGTTCGGTTTCCGGCAAAGGCACGTCTTTGTGACACTTCCTATGATGTACCTTCCGGGTGACGTTATGCCGGAACGCCTCCTCGCATCCCGGAGCGATGCACTTGTAAGGTTTCTCCCCCGTGTGCAGGCGTTCGTGCTGCACCTGATTCCACATCATCGTGAAACTCTTACCGCAATTGTATTTACAGACGAACGGAGTCTCTCCAGTGTGCGAGCGCATGTGCCTCGCGAGATTGTCTTTATGACGGAACGTTTTGGAACAAATCGAGCAGGTCTCTTTGACAACGTTCTCATGAGTCCGCATGTGATGATTAAAACCTCCTTTCGATGTTAGCTCTCGTCCGCATATGGCACAAACATACTTCTTACAAGTATTCAAATGTTTATTGGTGATGTGATAATGTAATTGCGATTTCGAAAAGTACGTTTTATCGCAATCATGACAGTTGTATTTTTTCACGTTCGGACGAAAATGCATCTTCAAATGATTGTTCAGATCTTTTTTCAACCATTTACCGCAAACAAAGCACAAGCATGATCCGGTCTTGGGCGGTGTCGGCTGGGCGTCACTTTCGAGCAGTGCCGAGGTACCTTTCGATCGACGGGCGTAGGGCACTTTGACGGCGTCGTGTACGTGGATGTGCTCCACCAGCGACTTGTAGTTCGTGGAAGAAAAATTGCACTCGGCACACTTGTGCGTCACGTTCTTCAAGATATCGGTGCCGGTAGACGGTCGACATACTCTTCCGAGCACGGTCTTGATTATCGGAAGATTTGTCTCGATGACTCCACGTTTGAATTTCGGACCGAATTTGGAAATGGAGCGGTTTGCTGACACAGTCACTTTGGTTGTTTCTACTCTATTTTCCTTCGGGATCGATTTTTCCAATCGATCACTTACGAACACAACCGGCAAATTTGTACAAGGCTGAGACGTCTTGACAATTTCAGAGGGTTCTATTTCATTCTCATTTTCTAACAATTGCCTACTTTCATCATCCTGTTCAAGCTCGTTTACAAGTAGTTTGTCGTTCTCCGGCATGACATTCTCTATCATGACCATTTTAATTGTTTTTCTTTTAGGCCTAGTCGTATATTTGAGTCCGGTGCGATTAACCTGAAAATTTGTCGGCGATAAGCATACTCGAACCGGTGTCGGGTCTAAACTTTCAACGCTTGCCTGTACGTCTAAACTTTCAACGCTAGCCGGTACGTCTAAACTTTCAACGCTAGCCGGTACGTCTAAACTTTCAACGCTAGCCGGTACGTCTAAACTTTCACTGCGTTCCGTTGGGGCTATGTCTAAATTTGTATCGCTTGCCGTTAAGTCAAAACTTCCAGCATGAATCAGTTTCGGATGAAAGTCAGAGTTAGTAATCGTGAATTTAGACAGTTGTTTAGGCGTGATAGTCGAGCCGGTTGACTCCATTGCGATCTCGAGAAAATCGGAAACAGCTGCGTCGTTTGGCAGAGAGAACGATGACGGTGTGGCGTCTTCTTCGACTACTTCTTTCTTACATAACACGGTCCCTGGGGCTTGTTGGGACCGTACGCGAGGAACAACAGAAGCGTTTTTGCATATTTCCGTTGTCAACTCGAGAGGATCTCGACACAGTTCATGAACGGGTCGATAGTTTTTTATGAACGATTCCAGACTTTGTTCAGGAACGTCTTCCGCCTGATGAGGTTGAAGGCTTACTACCGATTCAATCAAGATACTGTTTGTATGAGGAATTGCTTTTACTCCCTTTGCCAATGCTTTGCGCAATGAGAGCTTTAAGGAATTGAACTTCATTTTTGCAGGGCTGGCATGTGATGTAGTGATGCATTTATGCTGCTCCTGAGCCCAGAAAGAAAAACACAGATTAGGTTAATAATGGAAAATGTACAAGGAAAATCAAAGAGTGCCACAGGTATTTCTATAATTAGATAAGCATAGCAAAGATTTCATTCCACATACCAAAAAAAAAAAAATTGTGACCGGCATACAGGTCAGGAAAAAATACCTATCGACTTGAAACTTTTTCTGCATATTTTTGTCATACCAGAATAGGTTGGGATTGTTTTTCAGAAAAATCGCTTGCAAGGTTTTTCCGGAAAACAATCGGAAAGTTTGAGAAATCCTCATAAGAATAACCCACATGAAATTCACTTGAAATGTGGGAAATTTTCAAAAACTTTAAAATTTTCACTGAATATGGAAAACTTAATTAGGCCTACGGATATTCTCAGTAACCTTCACAACATTCGGATGGGAAATAACAAAGAAAACGCAATAAAAGTATCCATTTTATTGAAGGTTGGGATCAATTGGTTTTGCAAAGTGTATATGCGACAGGTTGCAGCATTAATGTAATGTAATGTCCTTCATCATCTATTACCCCTTATTCATTTATCATTTCATAATTATCTGATATTTTTATATGTGACACATTATATACAATGTATATTGTTCCCTGAGTAAAGATTATTATTATTATAATTATTATAAATATCAACAAGTTGCAGGTAAGATTTTTGAACGTTCGAAGTGATCCAACATCCGTAGATATGGATTGATCTGACGAAATATTTCTCATTCTAGATTTCCATACTTCTAAGCTCATCTCACAACGCATACCCCGCGTTTTTCTAGTATATTGAAATATTGGACAAATTTGTCAACATAGATGCATAGGTCTACAGATAGGCCTGAGTCCTGACCATTCAGTTTAATACCAGACTACAAACTCAATGAGTACTGGTAGGCCTACCAATATGATTAGGGTAATGCGTACCGGTAGTCCTAAAGACAAGACTGTCAAAGTTGGGTGGGATGCTTGTAGGTCTGAAAGTTCTTCAAATTTATAGATTTAAAGTTCCTTCTTCATCATTTTACATTAGGCCTATGCTGTATTGGCATTTGAGCAGATTTTCACAAGATTTTAGAGCTAGGCCTGCATCATGGTTAATGTTCGAAGCTATAATTGACATGTTGTCGAAAGTAAAGGCCTATTTACTCTCGAGCTTTGTGCTACGAGCAACATGCCTTGTGCAACCGACAACATGCGCTGAACAATTAGAGAACGAGTTTCTCCCGGTTGCATGAACAAGTACAATACGCGCCAAGAGATGAATTCGATTTATCTTTTGCTTCTTGCAACTGCGCTGAGACCAACCTACGTCACGGTATTCATCACGGCCACTTTTGTTTTTGGAACTGTCAGAACCAACTTGTCGGCTGATATTCATGCCTGAGATATTATATCAGTTTTTGACACTCTTATTTGGGTAATTATTGGTCCAACAGTATTAAGAAGCTCATATAGATTGATTGGATACATATGGTGTAAGTTTAATATTTTCTCGTGGTAACATAACCACAATTTGAAGTCTAACTATGGCGTCGTCACGGCGCTCAACAGTATTTACGTATTTGTGCGCTGAGCGCATGTTGTCAGTTGCACAGAGCACGTTGCTCGTGGCAGAAAGATCGAGAG
This sequence comes from Brachyptera risi, assembly GCA_964007535.1. Lineage (NCBI taxonomy): Eukaryota > Metazoa > Arthropoda > Insecta > Plecoptera > Taeniopterygidae > Brachyptera > Brachyptera risi. The sequence goes on from OZ023337.1 coordinate 30,980,159, forward strand.
TAAGCGTACCTTAATGTGCAAAATGGCTTATTTTACTGAAAAAAACTTCTAGTTCTAATTTGGCAGAATTTTTAATAGGCCCAGGCCTACTTGTGCTGTTGTGCATTCACTTGAATTTTCAAACAATTTTCAACAATTGACTTTATAATAAAACTCAATGCTTCAACTCACCTTTGGTTTTACCTTCTGCTTTTGTCTTATTCGTTTCATCAATTGAAGCGTCTTGTGATTTTCTGTGCTTTGCTTCTTGAAAATGAAATAGCTGTCCATTTTTTGGATACATTGTTCACAGATCTTATCTGGTAGACTGTCTTTTAGCAAAACCTTTGAAATGAAAATAAAATTAAGCATCAACTTATTGAGTAGATAGGCCTAAGCCATTGAACGTAGTTATTATAAAGTCAATGCCTAAGCCTAGAAGGGAACTATCAGATTTTTCAGTTTCGATAATAACTGAGAGACACAGGAAAAACCTATTGGAATGAGCAACCAGCAAGAATCAAACTCGGGTCTGCAGTATGACAGTGCAGAGTGCTACCAATGGTGCTACTGACTGATCTTTCCCTGACGGAAATTCCTAATTTTGGTCTCTAGAAACCACGACATTGCTGGCTATGTAAAATTACCGAATTAATCATCGCTCCCAACCGAGAGTGAAAGGGGGGAGAGGATAAGAATGTTGGAGAGTCCATCTGAGATGATGCGAGACTTGGGATGGAAGGAATTTGAAATATGGAGAAAGGAGGATTGCCTACGTAATTTCTTTAGGGTAATGGAGGGAGAGGGTTGATGGGGGGGGGAACAGCATGAGTTGATGGAAAGAAATTAATCAGGGTATGGAGGTAGGCGAGCGTAGTTATCATAAAGTCAATGGTGAGGTCATGATAGAGCGGTAGTTATAAAGGGGGCTAGATTAGATGTCGGTAAATTCTCTTTCTTAAATAGGACAAGTAGGGACTGGAATGGGCTTAGTAGAAGCATCAAGTATAAAACCTCTATACTTAATGGTAGAAGTGTTTTAGAGGGGGATGAAGTAGGGTTAGAGTTATTCCGTCAAAGGGTAATAGGGAGGCTGTGGGATAGGGATAGTTAGGGAACTTGCCACCGTACATTTATGTGCAATTGCAAGAGTTTTAAATGAATAATTGAATAAATAAATGAATAACCAAACATTGAAATGGCAGAAACTAGGGGCCTGGGCCTAACAAAAACGAAGCAAATTCAGCACCTTCGACCAGTAGGGAGGCCTAGCCCCATATCATTTTGGGATCAAGCCTGTAAGCATAATTGTATTCATACTAGGATTTAGCATTCCAATAACCTCTCCAAAGCCACTGACTTTCATCACTAATGCTTTGATGCCGATGGTTTAGGCCGCGGTTTAGGCATCCCCTAGGTAGGCCCTAGGCCTAGTATATTTACCAACCTACTAACCTTTATGGATATAGTGTAGCGTATACGTTCAGCTATTGTACTTTTAGTACTGAAACGTGTTTTGCTAAATATTGATACGAGTTTTCCTTCAGATGATAAACAAAGTCGACAAATTTCGTCGGTTTGACACATGACATCTATCTCGGCCATGTTCATAAATTGTCGACTGACGTCACAAACACATGTTGAGAGTGACCTTGACGATGTGAATAAACAACAAGTGAAAAAATGTACTGTCATTGGACGAATCATTGGAAGAAGAGAAAAAACTTGACATTATATATATATATATATATATATATATATATATATATATATATATATATATATATATATATATATATATATATATATATATATATATATATATATATATATATATATATATATATATATATATATATATATATATATATATATATATATATATATATATATATATATATATATATATATATATATATATATATATATATATATATATATATATATATATATATATATATATATATATATATATATATATATATATATATAGATATATATTTATAAATTATGCAAATGATATCATGTCTATTAATACGATATTGATATCCCACGGGAAACAGGGAACTGAGTTCAAAACTCAAAAGTAAAGTGACTTGGCAACACTGGTGTCGGTCACTCCTTGTCTTCCTCAATTTTTTTTCCTTTATTAGGTTTAACGACGCACTGTAATGATGACTAAGATCTATTGGCGTCGGATGGATGATTAATGAGATGATGGGATGATGAGATGAAGGTTTTTATGGGTAATGGGAAGGATAGTGGGAAGGAAGCAGTCGTGGCTTATATTGTGGGAACCATCCCGGCATTAGCCTAGACTTCAGAGGGAAATTACGAAAAACCCCTGTAAAGATGGATGGTAGCGGGGATCGAACCGGGTCCGACATGTCCATCTACCTCCCGGGTCACATGGAGCAAGTGCGTTAACCACTCAGCTACCTGTGCCGGTTTGTCTTCATCAAGGACCATAATATATATATATATATATATATATATATATATATATATATTTTTTTTTTTTTTTTTTTTTTTTTTTTCGGCTGTCAAGTGGACCCCCTACCACCCCCCCACATTCTCCTATGGCCGCTTATACATCAGGTCAGATCCGGCCACGTGTGGGCAGTGTGGCAGACCTGCGCACCAAGCAAGTGTACATGCGTGCCACTTTCACGACTCATCTGAACTAAACAACAAGCATACAATTCTCGATGCGACTAAGAAGTTTTTGTTATAACCTTGGGGACCAGTTAGTTATCACTACACGGCGCGCAATTGAGAGGTTAGTTATGACATTGACTTTAAAATAACTCAATGGTAATGGTAGATTGGTAGGCGTAAAGATGTTATGTTTTTTTTTCAAGTTTGAATAAGTTGATGGAAATAGTGTCCCTTCCGAGTATTTCTTATTGGGATTTTCCAAACTTTCCGATTTTTTTTCCGGAAAAACAATCGACTTTTTTGTAAAACAATCTAAACCTAATTTCGTGTGCCACCAATCTGTAGAAAGAGTGTCTAGTCGATTGGTATTTTTTCTTGACCTTTATGCCGCACATAAAACTACAAAGAAAAAAAACCGAAACGCAATATGTGTCTGTGTGTGAAATGTAAGTCTTCGCTACGGTCATTTGAAAATGGTGCGATGTGAGGGGCAGCCGAGGCCATGGTGATGGTGTTCCGAAGATATTCAGGGAATATGTGGATGTGGTGTTCGCATGTAACAAACGACAAACAATCGTTTCTATAGCAATACAGCGAACTGGTGGACTACCAAATAATCTGATTGGTCAATTCCAACTGATGCACATTGTTGTCTCTCTCTTTCAACAATGGGTGACGTCAGTTGAGAATACCCTATATTGTTGAATATTTCATTATGTATGAAAAAAGAAAGTTTGCACTACCAGTACTGTAATTTAGTTGGCTCTCGTTTTTTGTGTTATGAACTGGTTTTTGATTGTTGCTGGCTATGGCTATTGTTGTCAAAAAGTTTCATCCAGAGGTTACTGTTTTTCTTTGCTTTTTCTACATTTAAAATTTTATTTACAATAAATATGAATCAAGTTGGAATTTGATAAAGAATATGTATTCTTAGAATAAGAAGGTATTGTTGTAGATACACTTAGCAAACAATAGAAGATATGTTGTGGTAATAACTCATTTAATTCCATCATACATACATATATATATATATATATATATATATATATATATATATATATATATATATATATATATATATATATATATACATATATATATATATATATATATATATATATATATATATATATATATATATTATATATATATATATATATATATATATATATATATATATATATATATATATATATATATATATA
>OZ023337.1:30986700-31011700 GCA_964007535.1 Brachyptera risi
CAACATCATCAAGGAAACAAATGAAGATATAAATGCATTGTGTGATGGAAATACAATTTCACACTTATTAGTAGAAAAACATTGTGAGAGGACTGTTCAGTTTCTCGTATCGAAAGGTGCGAGAACTGATATACTCAACAGTAAAGGAGAAACTCTAATGGATTTGGCCGGAGACAATGTGGATCTTCTTAGAATGTTGGTAAAAAGCAGCCCCGTCACGAGTGTACGATATCATAGTAACAAGCAAATTGAGTGTATTATCGATTGTAACGAACAACTTAGAAGGCTAAACATCAATTGTATGAAAAGCTCTCCAGATTTTCTGTCTCAGTCAAACTTTTATTCCATGTTGGAAAATGCCGACAGTTTATGTGTAGTTGTTGTCGAGTCGAAATCGAAGTATAAAATCGATGAAATAAATGACGGAAATGTTAAAACTGGATTGAGCAAATACAGTAAGACACTCATGCTTCAATGCGGATCGAAAGTCTATATTAAAATAAAAGGTATACTTCGTCCAATTACGTTCAATGTGGCCGACGATGATGTGATTATTAGCGAGGCCAATATAACAGGGAGGCTTTGTGATAAGAAACAATTCTGTTTGAAGCTAGTGGTGCAAGCACTGTTGTTTGAACGTGGTAGGCCTACTCCAAAGCAGGATGGCATTGACGTAAATGGATTATGGGCTGGACGTACCCTTATTGACCACGCGGTCTTTCATAACGATTATTTAATTACGCACTTTTTATCATCACTGAAGCCGTGTTTAACCAAAGTGAATGAGAAAAAAGAAACGACACTAAATCTTGCGGTCGATCATGCAGATATCAACACGCTATCGGCTTTGTTGGGTGTTAAAATACCAATATCTCATCGACGAGATGAATTGGAAACTCGAAAAAAGCAAATAAATGATTTGATGACTTCCCTAGAAGTTGTTTTAGATCCGGAAAAACAATTTTCAAACAGGATAAACAGTACGAGTAATGAAACTGAATTGTGGGTGGTCTTCAATGATGTCGGAAAATCAGTTGGCTTTCAACTACAAACCGAAACAGAGAAATTGAAACCTTTCCCTTGTATTGCAAACTGTCTCAACCCATCTCACGCCGACAAAAGTCCACTCATGATCGCAGTTGAGAAAAGAGAAATAAGTTCAGTGAAATTACTGATTCAATGTGGCGCTGACGTCAATCGCTGTCATGAGAAAACGAAACAGCGAGCAGTCGACATTGCTTGGGAATACGACGAATGGGACTTTGATATGTTGATTCTTCTTATTGACGCAGACTCTGAGTGGCCGGCTGAGTTCAACATAGGTTATCTGAGTAAGGACAAGGAAGATGAAAAAGCTTTCGTTGATTACGTGACTGAAAGAAATACATTTCACCACTCAATTGAAAGTGGAAATTTGGAAAAAATGAGAGAGTTTTTATCTAAGCACACCACATTATCTAGATTTATAAATACAGAGGGTAAACCTGCGTTAGAAACAGCAATAAGAACAGGTGATGAAAACGTTGTTCGTGCGCTTGTTGAACTACAAATACCTTTTAGTTCCAGACAAGAGCATTTCTTGCCCAACCCCTGTCAGCACACAGATGTGAATGGGAATACGTTGCTGATGATATCTGCTGAACTGGGGCGTACAAATATCATCAGATATTTACTTCAGTGTGAATCTGATGTAAAACATTGTAATAACAGTCGACAGCGTGCTATTGATCTTGCTTGGGATAATCGTAAATACGATGTTGTATTGAAGTTGTTGGAAGCAGACTCCGATTACCCTCAAGAATATCATATCAGTAAACTTGCAGAAACGGAAACTGCGTTGATAAGATTCGTTGAAGGTCGAGAGAGTTTACATGATAACATAAGACAAGGTAAAAGCAGATTTATCGAGGAATACGTGAAGAAGGGAATGTCAAAGTCTTATTTGAATAGTGAAGGTAATTCAGCATTGTACACATCTGTAAAGAACCATCAAATTGACATCTACATGTCACTCAAATTAGATCATGGCCTCATCTTTAAGGATAGTGAGGAACTGAAAGCCATATCAGAACTCAAGACAGACGAGAAAGAAAGATTGAATAAAATATTGATTCCGTATTTTTTTGAATCGAAGAATTCACACATCTATTATCTCGTTTCAAAATCACGATCGTCCAAGCCCATTGAATCATTCGCTGGAACAATAAGATCAATTTATGATAAGTTGAATAAAATTAAGAAGATTTCCAGTATGCTCAAGGTGATTCCGTATATTGATAGTTTGGACGTAATATTTGATTTTGACGAAAGCTCCACACTGGGCACGGATGCGGAAGGCTCTGATTGTGAGTCTGGTAATTCTAAATACAATGAGGGTCGTGTCTACATAGGCGCCAAAGTTGAAGAAAAGGAATTGTTGGGCACTTTGACACACGAACTTGCACATTTAGTGATGCAAATGATGTTCAACAACGAATGTAATCCTTACAACACGGCAGAAAACAAAAAACAATTTCATAAAGTAGTTGAAGGTGTTCGACAACAGAAAATCAAGGACATAATTCTGAAAAAAGTGTTCAACTATCCAGAGTGTCATATTGCATCGGAACTGATTGTGAGGGTTCCTCACGTGCTGGCCAAGTATGGCCGTATGGAGGGATTGCACTTACTCCGTGAGCAGGCACCATCATTGTTGGATTACTACGACAACGTTGTTGAGCCGCGGTATAAATCTTTCATGGAAGAGAGATTTTTGGTGAAACCATTGAATACTATGAAACAACTCAATACATATTTAGGGGCTATACACGATATCGATAAATCCAACATAAATTTCAGAACAATTATTAATATCGAAGGATTTCTGGAACCCGGAAACCATAGAAACATTCTGCGTTGGAATACTAAATCAACTCGGTTGAGTGTGATGAATATCTACCAGGGAATCCGAAAAAGAGCTGACACATATCACAATAGATGTATTGTTCTTAATGTGAATCGTATTGAAGATCTCATGACAGAGATAGTGTTCGCTTTCAAGTCGAAAACATGTTCGTTAATTGTGTTGGAATATTCTACTATTTCAGACAGAAAGTATCTGGAGCAATTGTTCGACGTGATGGCCGATTATCTGCCTGAAGCACCGCACAAGAAGTTGATACTCATATCACATGATCCGACCATCAAACTCTTCAGAGATGATGACACTCTCGAATGTGAATTAACACATGAGTTATCAGACGTCATTTCAAGACATGAATTTTCTCTGAGAGATTTCACAGATGAGTCACAGGATGTTATTGTTTCTCGAGAAATTGTATTCCAAGGAAATAGTTTGAAATTGAACCAGTTGATCGATGAGTCGACAATAGAAGTTGACGCTGAACATTTGACAAAACTGGTTGACAATGAAACATTCTCTATCGGTAAAGCCCATTCGATTATAAATGATGACTACATTCCGAGATATTTCAATAAGATTGGAATCGAAAATGAAGTACTCAGAAGTCATTATGCAGGAACCAATGTATTAGTTATAAGCGGAATAACTGTAGAAGATCTCCAGAAAAGAACTCCTTCCAGTTTGAAAATAAGAAACTGGACAAACGACAATTCTGTTGGACCTGCAATAGAACCCACGACAGTGTTCGTGATTGCAGAAGAGAAAGAAGAGAATTTCAAATCGTTCTGTGAAATATATTCAACATACAACATCCATTGGCTGAAGAATGAATCAGGTAGGCTGATCTGGCAGAAGACACATGGGGTAACGTCTGCTTTGTGGAAATTCAGAATACCTGACCTAAATCTTATACAAGATTCTGAGCATGACGGTCACTCAGAAGACAGTCTACTAAAACTCAACAATCAAATATTGATAATATCTGATATAGCAGGTATGGGGAAAACCACCGTATTGACCGATATTATTCAACGTTATGCAAACATTGATAATTCTGTTTGGATTGAAAGAATCGATTTGAATGAGTATGTCGATATATTTAAAAAATATTGGAATATGTGTGACGTCGATACACCTGAAGATGGAAAATTTGATGATTTGACAGAATACCAAAAAACTATCACTTTTGAAAAGCTGCTTCAAAGTCAAAATGTCAGCTACTTGGAAGGAGGTAAGTGGAATGATGTTAACGTGGGAGTCAAGTTCCTGATACAAATGTTGGAAGGGCGAGACAATGTGCGTGGCTGGAATGATAGAGCAGGAACGATAAAGAAATCTGAGCCAGCGGAAGAGTGTACCTTTGAACGATCGAAGCTACGTACAACCTTCGAGAAAGATCTGTTCATGCGTTGTTTCCATTTCACTGGTAAGGTGATATTGTGTTTCGACGGTTTTGATGAGATCAGTCCGGATTACAAATTCATAGTGAACAGTTTACTGAAATCATTGAAAGAAACAAAAGTTAGAACAATGTTGGTTACAACAAGACCACATATGAGAAGAGATCTAGAAGAGAACTTTGAAACAATGTCTTATACATTCATCCCCTTCACTAAAGATGAACAAAGAAGATATATATACAAGTTCTGGAAAAATCATCCAAAGTTATCAGGTTTGCATACAAAAGAAAACCTTGAAAAACATGCAACCATGCTGATTGAACTTCTTGCAAATTCAATCGAAGACAAAGAGAGAACGTTCACAGGAATACCACTACAGACAAAGATGCTGGCAGAAGCATTTGTCGATGCTCTTAATACGACTGTACCGAAATTCCCAGTAATGCTGAATATAAGTGGACTCTATGAAAAATTCATTGAAACAAAATTTTATGATATTTTGGCCAACGAAAAAAGTAAAATCAATCTCCATGATTTAGCTGCTAAAAATACTTATGATAAGCAATATAAAAGTTTTATTGATGAACACATCCATGCAGCGCTATTTACACTGTTTGATAACAAAGAAGAGATCGACGTTCTTCTACCAGACATAACAAAAGAACACATGAACAACTTTTTAGAAGAAATAGAAAAGGGGAAGGAAAAAACTGGAATTATTGTAGCACTAACACTTGGGGGTCAACCCATTTTCGTTCATCGGACATTCGCCGAGTATTTTGCTGCCGAGTTTTTTGCAAACTGTTTGAGTATGAAATCTAGTAATTCCAAAAGTGAAGATCTGGCTCAACTCGTTCTCACAAATGTACTTATCCGACCACAATATGAGGTTGTACGATCATTTTTAAATGACAGAATGTCAAAGTGTTCACTATCTCGACCCGAACACGCCGAATCTCACGAGTTTTATGGAAATCGCATCAAAGATCTATGGCGTGACGAGCAGGATGAGCTGTGGACCAAACACGATCGTTATACGGCATTTCATATTTCGGCTATAGAAAATAACTGTAGAATAGTCAATTTTCTTGTAGCTTGTCTCGGGCATTGTAAGGAAATTCGAGAGGTTATTTTAAATCAGCAAGTTGCAATTTCAGCCCAGACTGCCCTTCACATGGCAACTCAGAATGCCAGAAAAGAAATGGTTCAATCTCTTGTAGAGGCAGGAGCAGATATCAACATGATCGATGGAAATTATTATACTCCTCTTCATATTGCTGCTATAGTGGGGAGTCATTCAAATGTACAATACCTATTGAGTAGACCTAATATCGTAGTATTCAATGACAGTCAGCAAATAAGTATGAACAACCCTGGCTGGACTCCCTTGCACTTGGCTGTGCTTTATAACCACTCGGATGTGGTAAGATTATTGGTCGCAACAGGACCAGGCGTACTTGAGATTCGAGACCGTTATGGTGATCGTCCTCTCGAAATGGCTTTGCACATGAATAGGCCTACGCACTATGAAATTATGCGACTATTAAAACCGGACGATTATATCAACTACATGATACGTTCTGCTGTCAACCGAGGTGACTTGAAATCTGTTGAAAACTATTTAACGAGTAATGATGTTGATATGAACTGGTTTTTTGACGGTGAAACACATTTACATAAAGCTGTGCGTCGAGGCCACGTTGATGTAGCTCGGTTTCTAATCGAGAAAGGAGCAGATGTGAAACACCGCAATGCCAGAGGTAATACTTCTGTATTTGTTGCAGCTGGAGAAAATTATATAGAACTACTGAAGTTGTTTGCAGAAAAGGACCCCGAATTGTTTCATGTGGAAAGCGACACGGGGTGGCATATCCTACATATGGCATGTCGATACGGCCATCTTGAGATTGTTCGATATTTGATCGAAGATGTGAAACAAGATGTAAATCTTGTTGATGATATTGGTGGAACAGCATTACATACGGCGGCTTTCCATAACAGAATTGAAGTTGTCAAATATCTTTTGGAAGTTGTCAAAGTTGACCGTAATCCTATCAACAAATTCGGTATGTCTGTAACGATGGTGTCTGCGTTTCATATTAACCATGACATAACTAAATACTTACTGAATGGCGAAGATGCGTCGATGGATGTTCAACGTTCTGAGAAAAACTTGGTGAAAGATCTCCAGCTGACTACGTTACACATGGCTGCTGCTAGCGGCGATCTGCGAATAGTTGAATTTTTGGTTGAAAAAGGTTTCCAGGTGGATGCAGGTAGTTGCTTCACCCCGTTACATGTCGCTGCATTATTCGACAGGTCTGAAGTAGCCAGGTATCTTATCGCACACGGTGCCAGGATAGACGCAGAATCCGACAGTATGAAAGTAATCATGAGTCTCAGTCACGCATTATCTAATATAAAACTAGATTTGCATTTAGGATCACTTGAATATAAGCATTATATCAACGCAATCTACAAAATAGCTTTCGCTCTTTGTGAATTTTTTAGCAACGGTTCCATTTTATCCATACCGAATTTCACTCCGCAAATTATGTACGAATGTCTCGGTTACACCGAGTGTTCGGCTTTGAGTATTATTTACTCAGATGGTCAGAGTTGCGATGATAGAATAATAGTTTTGAAAATGCTTCTGGACAAGTTTGATGTAAGGCAACATCTAGATGATCTGAGAATGCACATGATAGATAGAAAGTCGGGAGCGAGATTTGAAAGCATTTAGAAATGGGCTGACGAGAAGCCAGAGATCTCTGCTCCATCATCTACAACAACCTTCCAAATCTCATTGAGTCGTCTCCCACATTCCTTTTATTCAAATCATCCCTTAAATCCTTCCTCCTCCTGAATGCCTTTTAGAGCCTCCAAGAATTCCTCTCCCCCTATACTTAACTATCATAAACTATCTTACTACGGTACTATGAATCTGTATTATTACCAACCTCTTTTCACATTTCCATTATTTTCAATCATTCCAATTACAATTGTTAATATTATTTGATCTCAATTTTATTATTTTTTATCCTATCATCATTATCATCGGAGTGGAGATATAAACATGAGGCCATTATTATTATTTTCACTAGTTTTGAAAATGAGTTTGGGACGGGTGGAAGATCACCTTTGCAAGTGTGAACCCTGCCTAATTGTAATATTGTAATTGTATAATTAATTTGTAATTGTATATTTGCTATTATATCATAACCTGTCATATATTACAATATTATACATTACTGCAACAATAAAGATTGAATACAATACAATACAATACAGACAAACGACACATTGTACAATCCCTGCTCACTATATATGAGTATATAATGGTCTAGATTTTTGACAGAGACCTATAGGTCTCTGTCAAAAATCTAGACCATTATCAATTTTCTGATTGATGATACATATTTCTGTCATACCAGAATAGGTTGGGATTGCTTGTCAGAAAAATCAGTCGGAAGGTTTTTCCGGAAAAAAGTCTCAAGTTTGAAAATTCCTTATGATAATGTCCCAGAGAAAGAATACTTGGGAAACAAGAATTTTTCAAAATCTCTCAAATTTTCACCGAATATGAACAATATTATTATACACCTTTTCAGAGATTTTTGCAACAATCGAATGAGCAATAACAAAGAAAACGCAATAAAAGTGTTCATTTTATTGAATATTTGGTTCAATTGGTCGTGCAAAGTGTATATGCGACAGGTTGCAGCACTATAAAATAAATATCAACAAGTTGCAGGTGAGGTTTTTCAACGTTTGAAGTACTCCAAGATCCGTATATATGTGGATTGATCTAACGAATTATTTTTCATTCTAGATTTCCTTACTTCTAAGCTCATCTCACAACGCAAATACCGCGTTTTCCTAGTTATAAATAATGTATGAATGTATGTCAACTATGTGACAGTAAATTATTTTCACATTCAAACAATCATTTTTCAACCTATCATTGAGTAATCAACCAACCAAGATCATTATAGTAGGCCTATATAGGTATCAATAGTATATTTTGTGCTATTTCCAATGAATTTCTGTCGTGCGATTCAATTATGTAACTGTGAATATGGAATGTGATGTGAATATTATGTATTTGTTAATAGAGACAATTTAAGTTTTATTCATCACCAATCAAAATCATCAAATCCTTTCCCTGAAAATCTATAGTCATACTGATATACAACCATATTTACCAAATTTGTTCCTGTTTTTATGTTCTAATTTTCAACTTCACTTTGAAAACTCTGCATGTGCATTGCAGGATGACTGGATGAGCAAGATTTCATTTGAAATGAACGTGAAAAATGGTAACAGCTGTACACACCTCGATTTTGAATCTATCAACTCGCTGCTTACCTGCTTCATCTATTGATTGATGTAAAAAATAACAGATATTCAGATTCTTATTCCTAAAAGGGCTCATCTGATTTATGTGAGACTAGAGTAGGGCCTAATGTGTATCACTTGCGCGCTTATCGGATGGGAATTTGAATCTATTTGAAGTAAATATTTTTCCATATTTTTCTCTGGGTTATAATGATAGTTTGGGGTTTTTGGCAATCAGAGATCGGAAGTCTGTTCACGGCCCCCTGTCTACACTTCTACAGCCATATCAGATGGTCGATAAAACAGTTCGAACAGTTCTCAAAGATGTCAACATGCTGTAGGTTGTGTTTATCAACGCAAGGAAAATTAATATTAATATTTAGCGAGGACCCTTTGAATTTAACCAGCTCTAGTGCCGGACTTATTTTCTTCACCACCGGTATAAAGGTGAGTTAATAGTAGGAATCGTAGTCTATGGTTTGTTTGTTTACAATAACCTAACGCATTAGCCTAACCATTTAACGTTTGAAGGTTAGAATTTGACAGGGGCCTACGCCTACCCTAGTCATAGGCCTAGCAGGTCTATGCCCTACGATTTTTTTTTTATGGTTAACCATGCTCAAATTATGCCTAATATTACCCTGAACCCGTATGCCTAGGCCTATTAAACCTTGGATGAGATGCATATTTTTTGTTATGGGCGCTATTTTATTTTGGGGTATAGGCCTAGAATAGGCTCAGGCCTGGACATTGAATTTGTAGTGTTGGCCTGGACTAGGCCATTGATTTTATAACCATACTTGCGTATGGTTTCAAAATCAATTAATAGACAGTAATAGAGACAGTATTATCATAGACCTCTATAGACAGTTATGCCTGTAGATGGTAGGCCCCTGTTATACCGGTAGGCCTACTTGTATCATTACTGGTAGGGCCCTATGCAACTCGAGATCTTGCAAACCGCAGCCATTGAGGCTAGGTCAGGCCATTGAGTTACACTATACACTCAATGGCTAGGCCGAGTCTGTAAAATCAGTGTCAAGGTTCCAACCAGAGCTTGCGGGGCATGCGCAGGATATAATATCGACTTACGTGTCTGGCCGATAAATTGGAAACGTCTCCCTTCTGACAGGCTGCAAAGTCTGGCTGTGCTACCATATGACTGTATCATTGAGTAAATAAATAACCTTACGGGATAAAGTGGTAGAGTTCGGGCTAGACAGTCTACATATCTTGGTGGGAGTTTGTATTATTATGACTGGTAATCCTGCTAGGAGTGCTATGATCACCAAGAAAATGTCATTGCTAGAGCACTGGAGGTGCATTCATGTATGCCTAGCAAGCTCTGGCAAGGCATGAAACCTGTTTAACTACTGTCGTGGCGGCAATGTGCCATCAACTTTGCTGGGTGGTTAATTATAGGCCCAAATATATATATATATATATATATATATATATATATATATATATATATATATATATATATATATATATATATATATATACACTTTGGTGTAGTCTTACATGTAGCAGCTAGCAGATCTATGAAAACTTAGTTCTAGCCTTTGAAAGTGTCTCATTATGTAGTCAATCCATGGCTAACACTTTTGGTGTACAACCAATGAGTAACTACCGAGTGTATGCACATCACAAGGTGCATAATATACATGTCAGTATATTATACCAACTTGTTATGATTATTATTATTATTATTTATCTTGTATTATATTATTAACTTATTTTTTAATAAGTTATATATGGTAAAAAACCTTTCCATACACCCTTAATGGTATATATCCTAAAGGGTTTGTGTTCATACCTTGTCATTTGTGCTCACACTGTGTCATATGTAATGTACAATTAATGGAAATAAAACTTGACTAACGGTTATTAATTTCAGGTTTCGTCGAATGATGGACTTCCACGTCACATTTGCGACAAGTGTCTTGAACTTATGAATGGTTATTGTAACTTCAAAAAGCAAAGTACAGAAAATAACCGGAAACTTCAAGAATCGATGAGAAGAGAAAAAAAGCCGAAAGAGAATTCCTTGGTGGGTACAATTCTCATTCAGATTTTATCATCTAAATTTGTATACTTTTTTCATAAAATAGTTCCTATGCTATGAGACATTTCGCAGCCTCAGAATGCAAGCAGTGCATCTCCATTTTTGACGAGCTGAGATATAGGTGGTTGAAAATTGGAAATTGTACATGGAATATAGATAAAACAAATGTGTTTATTTTAGTCAATTATCTGATAGATCACGCACGCTACACTTTTCAAACTCTGGAGATTTAACAATTGAATAGTGAAGAAAAATAAAAAAATGAACCCTGAAAAGTCCAAAAGTAGAGTTAGAAGGTTTGCATTTTGAGGCTGCAATTTATTGATGAGCGTAGCGAAGTCTCCATCCCACTCTTATAGGGCTTTGTCTGTGTTTTTTTTTTTTTTTTTTTTTGTAAGCACTCCACAGGTCGCAGGGGTTGACTGATCAACATGAAACTTTTTTTGTACACCCAAACTCATCCAACCTAGAACTGTATAGTTTTTGGGATGAATCGGTCGGACCGATTTTGAGAATCATCATCTCAAAGTTTCTAAAAACCCCATGAGATTTGGGTGGGCGGAAAATGTTGAAAAATAAAATCTCTCCAAATGGAATGAAATTCTCTCTAATTGTGTATACATGGATTTTACACATTATTACGATTTTTTAAGCAATTCTGATCAGTCGTTGTGAAGAAAAAAAATAAAATGACTGATAATATTCATAGAATATATCATAAAAATTGTGACAGAATTAAGTTGTCGAGATTCACTGCTTTCTAGATTCAAGAGTTGACCAACAATGAAGTATTTTTTATATCTGTCAAGGTGTGTAGAATACCAGAGTCAATGAAGTGGCAAGACTAGAACTACTTAAACGACTTTTATAGCTTATTCAGATATCAAGGTGTGTAGAATACCAGAGTCGATAAAGTAGCAAGGGTACAACTACTTCAAGGACTTTTATACCTTATTCAGATATCTCGCTCATCTTACAACGCATATTTCGCGTTTGACTAGTGTAAAGCCCTGCATCTATTGTAAACACTGAAAATATCATTAAAAATATGCCGAGAAAAAATATGCGCAACAAATAATCGATCGAACTTTTTGTATGCAATATTTGTAAAAATGAGTTTAATTTTGATCATGTTTGAATAAAAAGAAAAAAATTATCATCAATAATTAACCCTTCCAGGAATTCAATGCGCAGGCGTTTACTGCGTGCAACCTTCCTCCCCCCCCCCCCCCCCCCCCCCGTAACCCCTTCGTAACCCGCCTTCGAGTGACCGAGAACGGTGGAATTGCATTCTGGGTGTTTTACTGCAGTGTTTAATAAGTCATTCTGCTTATTCACAGGGTTAAAGGCAAAACACCGAGATATATAATTTGCATTATCTCTCATTTTACTTACTCACTCTGAAATTTGTAAAACTCGTAGTAAACGTAGTAATATTGAAACTGCCAACGTATTAATAGTGAATACATTCACTGTAAGGCCCAATAATATAAATCATTCGTACCAAATAGCTTTGGCAGCATAGGACTTTCAAACGCGCGTACCAACATCTCGATCTACTTCAAAAGTTGCTCCGATAGTGCGGTTGCTCGCGATGGTTGATAGTTTGCGATGAGTTGCGAGTTGGCTCTTTCATTTTTGAAGGGCCCAGTCCTATTAAAACAATTTTCTTCTGTCAAATTTTCGATCTCAAATTGAATATTTCAATCTATTTTGATATTGAAATTTTTATATTGTGTGCAATTTTCCTAGCGAACGGTAACCCTGAGATTACGGCTCTCTATTTTTCAGATCCAAATCAAGCGGAAATACACCTCGCAGTTCCGTAATAGACCACCAACATCAAAGAATCTACCAATTGAGACAATCAAGCCGTTGTCACAGAAACCATTGCCAACTGGAATAAAACCAGTACCCCAAAAAAACAGCCGCATCTTGATCAAATCGATAGTAAACCTTCAACCTCATCAGGCGGAAGACGTACCCAAACAAAGTCTGGAATCGTTCATGGAAAACTATGAACCCGTTCTCGACTCGGGTCGAGATCCTCTCGACTTGAGCGCAGAAACTTACGAGGATACAAAGTGCAGCATACTAGGCTTAATTGAGGTTAAGAATCTTCCCGTCTTGCCATACGATCAACCTCAACCAGAGCCTCGACCGTCCCGCCAACCAGAACCCTCGGTTGACAAACGTGAAGTTGTCGAAAACGTACCAAAGTTTACGCTGCCGAATGACGCAGATATTTCAGACTATCTCGAGATCACAATGGATGGGATTGAAACGACTGTCTCTATTGGCTCGCTGCCATCTGACGAAAGCAGTCGAATTTCAAAACGTTCCATTTCTAAGCCTGGCTCAGTAACTCCTCCAAAACCTAGTCTCAATCGTTTCAGCAATAGTGATTCACCGTCGAAGATACTCGCTAACAACATCGTACGGAAATACAACTCGATCGTCGGTAAACAAGTCGAGACGTCGTTACCCGAACAATCGGCAGAGGTGGTGACCGTCGGCGAGATGCAGGATGGTTCCGAGAAAGACAATTGTTTATTAACCAAGTTTGAGAGAGAGTGGCACGATAGGAGAAAACAGTTCCAACAGAAAGAACGTAAAATGACGAAAGTGAGAAATGAAAAAAAAGTCAATAAACTTCTGAGTAGAAGAAAAGTCTTGCCAGTTATTGTCACGTCTGATAGGCCTAAAAGCTTGGAAACGGTTATTGAAAAAAATAACAGTGACCTAAATAACCTAGCTGTTGGTAGGGCTGTTGAACAAACAAAAATTAGCAGTATCCGTAGGCCTATCCGTAATGAAAACAAACAAATTTTCCTTTCAAAAATGATGCAAGTCCCAACAAGCAGCATCGTCAAAGGAGTCGGTGTGCTGACTCGTAATTCACAAATTGTGTGTGCGAATAAAATCAGCACCAACTCAGCACCTCAGAAAGGAGTCGGCAGTCCGTCGACGGAAGATCGCAACGTCACCCTGCTCGAAAACGACGGTCGTCTAGTACTCGTGCGAAGCAGTGACCTGAAAAGAGCCCTCCTCAAGCCGCGCAAGCAAAAGCAGTACGCGGTGAAGAAGAAGATGTACACGTGCGCTGAGTGCGACTTTGCTTGCACCGAATACTTGTCGCTCGTCCAGCATATTCACGTTCACGACGCCGTGAAAACATTTTATTGCAAAGTCCGCAGGTGCGATCGATCGTTCGGCTCTCAGGAGCTGCTCGACGCTCATACCAACTTGGACGACCACGCGCCCGAACTGGTCTTGTGCTACAAGTGCGGTGCGAGGCCGAAAGATTTTGCCGATCACATGAGGTCGCATCAACGTAAGGAAGAAGGAAAAAAATACGCCTGTCACAATTGTGATAAAAAATATTACACGAAAAGCGAGTTGAGCAATCACGTACGTACGAAGCACCTACCAGGACCAGGGGGAACCAAAGAGGTTTTCGTTTGTAAGCTCTGTGGTACGACGTTGGGTTCGAAAGAAAGCCTCAGGACCCACCATAGGCGATTACATAAACCACAACTGAACAAAGCCGTCTGTCAGATTTGTTCCAAAGCGTTCTGTCGGAAAGACGGTCTCGCGAGGCACATGCGCTCGCACACCGGAGAGACTCCGTTTGTCTGTAAATACAATTGCGGTAAGAGTTTCACGATGATGTGGAATCAGGTGCAGCACGAACGCCTGCACACTGGGGAGAAACCTTACAAGTGCATCGCTCCGGGATGCGAGGAGGCGTTCCGGCATAATGTCACCCGGAAGGTACATCACAAGAAGTGTCACAAAGACATCCCGTTAGAGGAACCTAGACCGACCAAGTTTCATCGACCGAAGAAAATCGGAGAGACGGATTGAAGTAAGCTAACGGTACTTTAATATCAAAGTTGTCAGGTTGATGTTTAATAGGGTTCTAGCGGGAACGCTGAAGAGCGTATACCGGTATAAAGTCGACTTGGTCGTGTGACATGGGCTTCAAGTACTTATGAATGGATTGTTGTAAAATGTGGTTAGGATTCAGGTAAGGTTGGACAACCAAACCCATGTCACACAACCGAGTCGACTCTATTCCGGTATACGCTCTTCAGGCACCCTGCTCTAGCCAATAGCAATGCATAACATTCTCTGTGTCACCGTAATATATCTATACCATGATGATTTCCGTTTAAACATATTATTGCTACAGTAGTGAAATCACTTCGTACCATTTCAGTGATCATGTGATTGAACCTCGCCCTTTTTGATTGTTATGACGGAATTGTTATGCACATGAAAAATAAAGACTATTATTATTATTATTATTATTATTATGAATGTTCTAAATTACCGTCAATCCGTAGTAAACATTTGCATTCTAGAGGTTACAGACTTGTCATTTGTAGGCCTATCTATTACGGTCTTTGGTCGAGGTAAAAATAATTGTCATCAGCCAAATATCTGTTTTTACTATATTATAGGCATATATTTGTTTTTTTCAAATGTGTTTACACGTTTTCACAACTAGTTTATGCACCTTAGTTATGAGTTATGACATATTTGATTGAAGAATTGTATATCTTGCACTGATTCAATTGAATAAAACCAGTGTTCATGAATTCCTCTACAATCTACATGGAAGATGCATTTTGATTAATTATTCTGAATGCATTTTAAATAGTAGCATTTTTTCATGTTCATTACTGATTCATCAAATAATTTTGTTCCACAGTGTTGCAGGCCTGTCTGATGAATTATTTGCTTCATCGTGTTTGTCTAGTTCACTGAGATTTTTGTGTTCAACGATAGGAAATTCATGTACATAAGTTTTAATAACAGCTAAAAAGAGCCGATTGTACCAACTGATGATTAAATATTAACTGGTTTGTTATTAGTTTAGGTACCATAAAGCATGCACAACCAAAGGCGATGAAAAAACATGTGTAACCAAGGGCGATAACAAATTGCTTAGCTAATTTTTTATTAAAAGACACCACAACCCTGATACTAGAACTAGATTCTAACAAATTTTTTTTATTTTTTTTATTGAGTTTTAACGACGCACTGTAATGATTACTAAGATCTATTGGCGTCGGATGAATGATTAATGAGATGATGGGATGATGAGATGAAGGTTTTTGTGGGTAGTGAGAAGGATAGTGGGAAGGAAGCGGTCGTGGCCTATATTGTGGGAACCATCCCGGCATTAGCCTAAACTACAGAGGGAAACCACGAAAAACCCCTGTAAAGATGGACGGTGGCGGGGATCGAACCGGGTCCGATATGTCCCTTCACCTCCCGGATCACGAAGCAAGTGAGCTAACCACTCAGCTACTGTGCCGGTTTCTAACAAATGAAGACAATATTTGTATATATGATATGAAACCTCGACACATCGTTCCCGGATCCATCGTTCTCCTGCTTGTATCATTTATTTCTTCTCACCACACTCCCATATAATCAATGTTGAATTTTCCTGGATGGATTGTTTTCCTGCATGAATGTTTTGATTTTCCTGGTCCCTTGAAAAACGATGGATAGAGGTTTCACTGTATTTATATCCCTAATTTCAGAGAATGGCAGACATATCACTGTCTCAATTTCAGAAATCATATTTGATTCATGTGTCCTCTCGGCCCGCGGACCCTTTAGAGTCGTGACGTAGGCATTACTCGATCTATTCATCCTTCTCTATACGTAATCGGTAATGTCCACGTCGTGATTACATGAGTACAGACTCATGGTCTGTAGAGGAAAAAATTCAAATATTGAGATGTTGATTTCTAATTTTCCCTGAAATTAGAGAAATATATATATATATAAATAGAAATATATATATATATATATATATATATATATATATATATATATATATATATATATATATATATATATATATATATATATATATATATATATATATATATATATTGTCATTATTCATTTGAATTCTAGTTTCAGTATTGTGTTGTCTTTTAATTCACTTATAATCAGTTGGTACAACCAGAACCAAGTACCTTGGATATACGTGCACGGCAAGATCGCAATTTGTAGCTCATGGCCATACTGTATCCACAGAGATGAAGGTTCCGTTCCGTCTTATTGCACGATGGGTTCTTGCTTTCATCTCTCGTGAAGTTCCGAGTGGAGTGTCACGGCGATAGGTTCGATGACGAAGAGAGAAAGCAAATGCAAAGTTTGTAAATATTTTTGAATATCAGAAATGGTGTTCGATTATACATTGATGACGTAAAATAAAATGAATCTGCTTACATAATTTTCACAAGTGTAATAATATATTCTGACACAAATAAAGATTATGTACATTCATGTGTTAAGTATGTGGTAATATTATTTCTTGTGTTGTATTTATCATATATAAGTTTCTTACAACACATCTTGTGATCACAACAATGGACCCCCAAATTGTCTTCTTCAATGGCGACTTCAGTATTTGAGTAGGCCTAATTATCCCAACCTCTAACTAGAGGAGGAGTTAGTGATAGATAAAAGAGGTTGTGGTTATTATACCATCATTTATCAAAATTTGGTCAACCATTAATTCAAGTCGAATGAAATAACCCGTTCTTGAATTGCGTGGACGCATCTTTCGCACGATAGACTTGTATTCACTAAAGATGAAGGTTCGAACCAGCCGTGCGCTAGTGGTGTGGTATAAGGTGGACGGTCAATCGGAACCCTAAATCGTGCGTACAACTGTTACGTAGTTTGGATCACTGCCCTCTTAAATAATTGCCAGGAGGCATTGCTTTCAGTTTCACCCGCTAGAGTGGGCGAGGCCCTCCCAAGATTAGTACTAGACGTGTTACGTCACACAGTCACTGCAGGTTGCGTTGACAGACTCCACAGGAGTAAACACAGTCAATATTATTTTGTTGGTGATTTCTCTCTGTATATATAGTCTATCTGGGCTAACGCTATGATTGTTCTTACTTCCTACAATACAGGCCACGACCGCTACCTTCTCACTATCCTTCCCAATACATAAGAAACCTTCATTTCATCATCCCAAAATCTCATTAATCATTCATCCGACGCCAATAAATCTTGGTTATCATTATAGTGCGTCGTCGTTAAATTCAATATACATAAATAAATACATATCTGCATGTATATATCTGTTTCAGTTTGGTTTTATTGGTTTTTCTGATCATTTATATTTAAAATCATCCCGGTGGTAACTTTTTGCTATATGAAGGATGGGGACACCTTTATGATTACGTGTTTCTTGATTATGTATCTTTTTTTTTTAATAACATCGAAACTTGATGCAAAATCATTGTTCCCCAATCGAGGCTATGGATGAAAAGTGGGATCGTTTGGACGGGGCACCACAAGGGCGATCTTACCACCCCATTTTGATGATTTAAAACCAATGTACTTCAACACCAGGACTGCGCTGTCTGGGACCATAATTTTCCGCCGCAGATAAAAGTCTTTCAGTTTCCGAAAGTCCAGAACACATCATAAGTATGAACCGTTCCTGTGGAATATATATACGGACATTACCAGCACTAGTAAACAAAACACACGAATGTTGATATCTTCCACTTTGAAGTAAGTCTCTTGGGCAATGATCACTTCTTTCCATCAACAGCAGATGTAAAGTTCATCATAATACAAAAAAAAAAAACGAGTGATAGGCCTAAACTATTATAATTATAATATTATAATAATAATATAATTATAATTATTATTATAATTATAATTATAATTATATTATTATATTATTATAATTATTATTATTTATTATTACTAATTAAAGGTCGTGGCCAATTAGTACTCCATCCAAGCATTTACTTCGATGACTGTGGGAAATCACGAAAAACCAAGTCAGGATGGATGAAAAAGGTGTTTGCACGGTTCCGCTTTTATGATACATCAGAAGTTTCCCTGGCGGTAACTTTTTAACCCATGTTGACTAGGTGTACGCCTTAATATGCCCCAAGTGCTCTCGATTTGGACACCCATCGATGCTCGCCGCGCCCAAAAGCCTCACACGCGCTAAATGTCCACGGAGAAAAAACTTGGCGGTCAGTGAGTGTTGGCGGTGAAATAATAATACACACGATAATGTGGGAATGGAATCATATGAATTATATCCAAGACATTTTAATTAATATTCATATTCATTCGATTTGAAATCTGTTCGCAACCCACTGACTAACTTTACATCTGCTGTTAATGGAAAGAAGTGATCATTGCCCAACAGACTTACTTCAAAGTGGAAGATATCAACATTCGTGTGTTTTGTTTCATAGTGCTGGTAATGTCCGTATATATATTCCACAGGAACGGTTTATACTTATAATGTGTTCCGGACTTCAGGAAACTGAAAGACTTTTATCTGCGGCGGAAAATTATGGTCCCAGACAGCGCAGTCCTGGTGTTGAAGTACATTGGTTTTAAATCATCCAAATGGGGTGGTAAGATCGCCCTTGTGGTGCCCCGTCCAAACGATCCTACCTTTCATTCATAGCCTTAATTGGGGAACAATGATTTTGTATCGAGTTTCGATGTTATTAAAATAAAAAAGTATCGAATTATTTAGCAATAGGCCTATATGCCATCATTATTACATTGGTATAAAATGGAATGAAATATAGGGCCTACATGGTGAATACAGAATATAGGCCTAATACAATATCATACAAGCACAAGATGAAAAATATGATCAAGTCAAATGAAATAAATTTCAAACAATGCTTACATCATAGATCATCTCAGAAAATCAGTTTTTCATTTGCTGCATTTGCAGTTTTGCATTTGTTTTTCATTTGCATTTGCATTTGCAGTTTTTCATTTGCATTTGTTTTTCATTTAACCAAGTGAACCGTTTCCAATATACCCAGAGCACTCTTTTCTGAATTGCCCTGCTGTTTTACTCTTTTATTTTTTATCCAATCTATTATTTAATTTCAATTTTTCATCAATAAGGATTGAATTGTCTTGTGCTTTATCAGTGCTCGTTATTAAATGCACGTCGTCTGGGATTATTTGATTATTGAAAACCCAGACCTATGTCTCTTAACACTTTTGTTCTATTCAACGAAATATCACAAAAAAATGAAAAAAGTGATACAATTAAGGTCCAAGTTGCTACCATTACTATGAAGAAGGGTAAATTCTTGTTAATTCTATATTAATAAAAGGAGTTTATTTTAATTACACGTCACACCTTCGTGTTGTTGAATTACTTGATCTCCGTGTGCATAATTACACGCGTATCTTTCTACAAGTGAAAAGCGACAAGCGTGAAATACGCTGCTAGCGCTAACCTTCCTCGAATCGGACAATTTCCCAACTACATCGCCAGTTGCTCTCACCATGCTGCGCTAGGGTGCGACTGTCCAACTCTATTGCCATTTGCCAAGATGGCCGCCCAACACTCGTCAGTATTGAATTTGTGCTGTTGTCTATATTATTTTATATTTTGACACTAAAAGTTACAACAGAAAGTGCACCTAAATGCCAATATGAAATGAGACAAGGAAGAAATGTAACAAAAAACTATCAACAATTCAACATTTTTAATAAATGTAATTGTTGAGATATGCACGTGCTTTATTTTGTAACTCTTCAAGAGTTCCATTGTCTACCACCAACAGCGTATCTGCAATTTATCTGTCGCATTATTATGGTTGAAAATAATACCAAAGCCACCTAGATTGACTGCGTAGCCTATATATACTTCGACAGTATGGTGGAATAGTCCGTGTCCGCTACGCAGATATCTAGGAGACCTTGATGCTTGCTCAGTCGTCTAGGTGGCTTTGGTAGGGCGGCAGGCCTTCTGGTGCCATCTGTGAAGAGCTTCGCGTGCAGAAGGTTTGGTTAGGGTCTGCTATTGGAAGCGGCAGCGCTCAATGAAGTATTCTGCGATTCGCACTTCGCTCACGCGTTTTGCAAACTTTCACTCATTTGATTAATTATTCATTTCGTAACTATAAAGAACTAAGTTGGTTCACTTCACTACATAATTTTGATAAAACTAGGAAAACGCAGTATATGCATTGTGAGATGAGCTAAGAAGTATGGACATATAGAATGGAAAATAATTTCTCAGCTCAATCTACATCTACAGACCTTGGATCACTTCAAACGTTCAAAAACCCTACCGGAATTAATTATCACGGCCTTCCTGTTTCATTCATCACTCATTTCAACCGTTCTAAATTAATTGGTGACACTTGTTGCCATATATTTAATTGGTTACTTTATACTTTAATGGCCTCAATTGGAAATCAATCATTTTGTATCAAGTATCGAAGTTGATAAATAAAATGTAGGCCTATTATGTATTATTCATTCAATTGTTACAAACTGGAGAAAAATCTAGATGTGGGCCAATACATGGGATTGATGAAATATAAGTATTGAACTCGGTGCGTTATTGAATATATGAACCATTGAGTTCAATTCGAACGCCCGCCTACTCACTCTCGTCTCCCAGCGATAATCGTCACAGCCTATATAGCGTTTTCCTATAATCAACTGACATGTTATTAAAAATTAAAAGAGCAAAAACTTGTTCGCATTGAAATGATATGTAAAAATACCCGCCTAATTTGTATGCAAATTATTTGCAAGTCGCGTCGGCCGATATGTAATACGAGTTATTTTCCAGCGATCATTAAACTATTATCACATCACCTTGCAATCACAAAAATACCTAATTTTTCCTTAAAAGGAGTTTAAGTATAGTTAAATAATCTCCCTGACAATTCTGACTCCCTGACTGATCTCCCTGACGCCTTTCGACAACAAAAATGGAATGTTCACGAGGAAATCCCATGTGTAGCAGAGGATGGTTCCAACAAACGAGTCGATATCATTGCTATACGACCTGATGAGAAGAAAGTTATCATTATGGACCCCACTATCAGATATGAGACTGAATATGAACAACCATCTCATATAAATACTGAAAAGAGAAAACACTACATTCCATGCATCAAAGACCTGTCAACAAAATACCACATTGATGCGAAGTACTGGGATGTAGTGGGATTGATGGTGGGAGCTCGCGGCACCATTCCTGAATTTTTATGCACTTTTCTTGATAATCAAAAAATCCCAAAGAAGGTATTATTAAGAAATATTGTGAACTCAGTTTTGATAGATTCGGTAGGTCTTTTACAGCACCATTTATATTCTTTCAAATAATTTCAATCATTTTAATAATATTAATAATACCTTCTTTTTCTATTACCTTGTTCCATTTTCATATTTTTTTCATACTTTTGTTATTTACCCTCAATTAAGTTAGTTTTATAATATTTCAGGATTTTTCTGTATTCAATTTTTTATCACTTTTGTAAATAACCATTGTACTATATTGTATTGACTATATTACGCTGTACCATCTTGGTATCCCGCTATGCGGACAGCCGTCAATAAATTGTCATCTCTCTCTACCATTATTTCAGACAATTAAAATGAATTCTTGGATTTCTAATTCATAATCGTTTTATAAAACAATATATCAATTAAATAGAATGTCCGTGAAAATTTTCACCCCTGGACCCCTATTCCTGAGATAAATGAGATGTGAGAAAAATAAAAGTGAGTGAGAAAACGATTATCTCACTTAAAATGGCCGATTTGTATTGGTGAATCGGCCATTGTAAGTGAGATAATCGTTTTCTCACTCATTTTTATTTTTCTCACATCTCATTTATCTCAGGAATAGGGGTCCTGTTGTTCCATATACACCGCTACAGTTTTTAATACAAAAAAATCACTCCACATTCAGTGTTGAAGAATTTGTTTTTGGTTGCGATCATAAAAGTTGTTGAAGATTAAAAACTATCTGACTCATAATTTATTTATACTTTCTTGGATATTTTATTCATATATTCTCATATCAAAATGAAATGTATTAAGTTATTATTTTTTTTACTGTCATCATTTGCTTAGAAGATCGACTACTTGTTGAGTTTTATAGAAATATCACTTTTACATCACTAGCATCTCATATTCATATTCATGTAAAGTTTATTATTATCATTATATTGTTTTAATTTTTTATTTCTGGATGAAGTTGTATGTGTTGGGTATTTATAAAGAATAACACTTACTTCGCTCCTTTCTTCTATTTGATGTATTTTTCATGCCTTTTTTTATTCGCTGATAATGGACATTCATACACGCATTTTATGCAATGATCAATTTGGACTAATGAATAAACAAAATGAATTAAGGATTACAAAAAAAAAAGAAATATAATACAGCAATTAAGCTTCCCATTATCGTGTGGAAAATAGCATTCAAATAGCGTATATTAGCATATTTAGCATTCAGTATGAATTGCTGTGAACATAAAGTCATTCTGGGCTCGATTCTAGCCGGTCTCCTATGTTGACTGAACTACCTCGCAGTTTTCCTCAAACTTCGATCTGACTACTGGGATATGGTTACCTATAATATTAGGCCACGACCGCTTCCTTTCTACCTCAGCACGATAAGTCCACATTGATCTTGTATACACTCTTCAAAAGATAATAAGTGAAAAACATTTTCATGAATTCAGACCATTAATTCTAGTCAAACTATTCTATTTTTGTGAAGACTTTTCATGTTGGCCAGTATTTGAACATAGGTTGGTGAATCTAATTTGAATATACTTTCAAAAGCTACAAACAAAATCAGAATCAAAATTAAGAGTGACTGAACTTTAGGAGCAAGGTCTGCCTGGGGATTGGTCGACTGTACCAATGAATCAACTCTCCTGAAAATTGACTGAAATAAAAATCGACCAACTAAACTCAAAACCAACCAATTGTACCAAACACAAACGGTTCTAAAAACCAACTGATGCAAACAATGAACCAACAATGCGTCGTTAAACCAAATATAAATATAAAAAATATGTAGGCCTATAATAATAGAAAATAATGTAACTATTTGTTCACCTATATTTATATTCACTTTGAAATATTCCAAAACTTGTGATGTTTTTCGATTACACACATTTTTTTTTTATATTGGGTTTTAACGACGCAGTATATTGATGACTACGATCTATTGGCTTCGGTGGATGATGAATGAGATGATGGGATGATGAGATGGAAGGTAATTTTATCAGGTGTTTTGGATGGTGGGAAGGAGTCGGTCGTGGTCTGTTGTAAAGGAACCATCCCAGTATTGACCTGAACGACTGAGGAAAACCAGCTTAACAATAAATCAATTGTCAATCATTAATTTCATCTCTCAATATCTTTATCAGTATTTCTGATTATTAGAAAAATTCCAACACACTTTTTTCATAAATGGAAAGTGTATATTTTTTTATCCCACAAATGATCATTTTCAGGATTTTTGGAAGAGATGTGCTAATCACTTTTATGTATGTATTTATTGATTAAAACTTGTAACTAATTCACCCGTCTTGGTCGCTATATCCACTCTCTCTCTCTTTCGCACCTACCAGATAGCTTTCATCTCTCTCCCTCCCCCCACCTATCACCCCCCCCCCCCCCCCGCCCCCCGCCTCCTCCTCCTCGACCTCTTCAGTGCGGTCTATCAGCGTCCAGTCAGTCGGTAACTGGGTGTCTCGTAGATCTGTACGTTGATTGGTTCTCGCGTGCCTTAACATCGCGTTAACTACTTATATCGTATAACATAATATGAATGATAGCATAATGTCATATTGATTTGTTTTTGTGTTTTTGGTGTGATTTGTGTGAACAATGAGATTTATCGTGGCAAACTGAGAAGATACAAGCCTACTAGGATTTTAACGTAGTTTTGATTGAGGTAAGAAATTTCATACACATTTATTTATATTCATATTTGAATTTGTTATTGGATGTGTCAATATTTTTAGTTTATAATTATTGAAATTTAAATGACAATTTTACGAAATTTTGAATACAATAATCTGGGATTAAAATGATTAATCAGCTTTGATAACAATGCTGATTTTATCGTTAATCTGATTGATCAATTAATTGCGATTAACAATTTGAACTTTCGTCAAATTCATTCAAAATTTTGTGAGACTGTGCCTATCAGTAGTTATTATTTGAATTATTATTATTCTGTTAGTTAAGGATATAGTAAGAAATATGTGACATGACCCGCGGTATTCACAAATTACAGTTAATTTAATTCTGATAATTAGTGTGGATAAATATTAGCATGAGTAAACCATATAATGGTGATAGAAACACTTAACTGCCGGTTAGTGCTATTTACTTACAGTTGATCTCGTGACTTGATATTTAGAATCCATGGAAGTCGATTTAGAGACAAAAATCATTTTTTTGTGTGACTTTAGTTACA